>JAOTNS010002369.1:0-26760 GCA_028476615.1 Culter alburnus | reverse complement strand
AATTAAATAAACTCAGACTATTGCCTTAACCAAAGTTATAACTTTAAGAAAAGGAAAAAAATAGCATGTGCCTATTATATACATATATTATGAACAGAAGGTAACTTAATATTGACATTTGACATGTCCTACACTTCTCTATGAAAAACAAAACTCAAAATGAATAGGCCTAATAGATATGCTGTGACTGTAAAATACACACACACACACACCACACACCACATACCATACATACATACATATATATATATATATTTCATAGCCTATCATCATTTCAAATCATCCCATGTTGTGTAAAACAAAAGACATTTTTACACTCAATGTATCGAAGTTGTAGGCTGCCTGGGTAGTGTGCAGCTGCAAAGTAAATTAATATTTATGAGATAAACTAATATTTCACGTGATGAATTAATGTCTATACAGAATTAAGCCCTCTTCATCAGAACGATTTGTGTCAACATTCACTAGTCTGGCTAGAATTCACTAGAAAGAGATTAAATGTAGAATAAATAATAGTTGAGAATCCGTACAGCTGTAGAGCGAGGGACTTTTATTCTGATGAGCTGAACCGATGAACAACTGATGACGACATGGTTTGACGTCTCCTTGACCAATCAGCGGAAAGAGGCGTTTCATTCCCGCCCACATGTAGAGATCGAATATTCAAACTGGTTATTTGTTTCCAACCCCAGAACGAAAAAAGAAAAATCAAGTCAGTTTTTTGTTTTTTCGTTTTCATTTTAAAAATGAAAAACGAAAAAAGGTGCGGTTTTCTCATTTTGTCTGATTTCAATATCAAATCAAAACATGAATGAACGGAAGATACCCTGATTGACCTTACATACACACAGAAGGTTTGTTTTCGATTTGCAAGGGTGTAACTTTGGTTTGAAAAGTGGGGGTGACACACACCCTCTAGGGGGGTCCGGGGCATGCCCCCCCGGAAGAAAATTTTGTACATTTTAAAGATAAATTCATTAATCTGGTGAACTTTGAGAGTTCAAAATAAAGAGCTCCAACCCATGTTGAGTATCCAAATTGAGCAAAGAAAAAGTCTGTGCATTGTGTTGTACCTGAATCCACTGTTAAAAATAAATAATCCACCCGCCAAACGCCCGATGATATTCTCTGATTTAGATATCTGAACCTGATCATGCCATTACAATTATTCACATGCCCCCTGAAGGAAAGTTTTGTACATTTTAAATTTAAATGCATAAATCTGGTGCATTCTGAGAGCAAAATTAAGTAACTAGATCAATGAAGAAATTTGTTCTCTTGTAAACAATTTTGTGCTCTAATAGTATCTATTTATTGGTGATGGTAGGGCACATTAGTCATGTACACAACATATAGTAGGCTAAAAGATAGTTCATAAGTGGTCAAACATGTAGAGTATACATTTAAACCATTAAAAATATGTAGCAAAAGAGGTTACCTTTGTTGAATTCATTTTATTAGCGGAGGCCTGTATCTATACATCTGTATTTGTGCAACTAATGGTCACTCTTTGACAATCCAGAAAACAACAAATGAATACAAATATATAATTATAAGCTGACCAATAAATAAATAAATAATAAACTAGGTGAGTATATAATTCAGCAGCAAACTTTGACACAGTAATTTTATAAATCCAAATGTTAACAAAAAGTTACTATTTGTATTCTTATAAAATGAAGAAAAAAATAGATTAGATTTATATTTATATGTATAGAATTATATGTATTTTATTAATGTAGGATTAAAAGACATTTTTTTTTAAATGTATTGTGCAGCTTTTTAATGGGGCAACAAGATATGATAGACACGACAGAACAAAATATGCTATTAATAATCTTTCAGTGTGCAAAACCATGATAATATGAAACGCTTCAAAACAGCAGCAAAAACCGCTTGAAGCAATATCGAGTCAGAGTGCGCAGTTGCGCTGCGCATTAGAAATGTTCACGGCACAAAGAGAATCCCTGTGTACATCTGCATCTAACAGTCATGACATCGTTTAGAAACAGCAATAAACTCCAGCAAGATCAAGTTAGTTTATGCCAATCCACAGCCCTTTATCTACATATCAAGTATTATAATGGGAATATATCATATTGGAGAGTTTTACCGTGCTGACTGTCGTTACCGAACACGACGCGCTGTTTGAGTGCTGAACAGAGAATGATTGACAGCTGCAGCGGAGGGAAGACGAGTTTACGTGAACTTAAAAGTTAACGATGTACATATTCTTCTGTCCCTCACATGAAGCTATGGAATGGCTTCAGATAACTTATTAAATATAGTGCACGAAAACTTAATTGGTGCTAGTCTATTTCTTTAGCTCCATTACTCCCACTTTTGTCGTATAAAATAGCGCAATTATCAGACGTTATTTAAATATCGCGACAAGCCTAACTTCTGTTTCATTTTGAGACTGTGGCGGGACAAATTAGAATGTGGCGGGCCGCCACAGTCCAGTTAATGTAGGTAACGTTATCACACTGGTGTATGTTAACGTTAGCTCAGTCAAGGTTATCATCAACAGGTGTAGACAGAAAATATGATTATCCTGACCTGAGCTAATTTACTGAATCAACCAACTCACATCTCCTTTCTTTTAATTTCACCTGTTGCCGTTTCTGGCGTTTCATCGCTGACTGTGCCGCAGCGGCCATACCTGCTCATTCAGAGCCTTCACTGAGCTATTTTAGAGTGTGCACGCAACGTTCTTGGACGCGAACGCTCGCATCGACACAGACAGGCTCTCTGTGTTCTGCTCCTCCATGACGGCGTGCGGTTAAAAAATCATAAACTAATTTGAAAGTGGGGGGGACACAAACGGGATTTTGAAAAGTGGGGGGGACATGTCCCCCCTGTCCCCAGTGGAAATTACGCCCTTGTCGATTTGACTTACATGATTTAAAACTTGACATTTCAATGTTTTTTCAGACATAAGTCTAATTTTTTTGTGATTAGTATTCACTAAGTTACAGTTCATTTTCTGAGAACTATCAGATTGGAGTTTGTTCAGAGGGAGACGAGAGATCACGCATTGTGTTAGTTTTCTTTATTTTACAAAAAGCACAACATTGTGTTTTTACTCTGAGTGTACTCAAATAAAAGAAGACATTCTATAGTTTCAATTGATATATTACTTATGTCTCTATGACAAAAAATGACGGAGTATTTTAAGTCTGTTTTGCTGCAATGTGAAAAAAATCCTGCAAAATGCGCCGGCGCGTTACCCGACTCCAGAGAGGTCATGTCTTATTATGCCGCTTTCATCGTCTTCAGAATCAGTGAGCGCTTGTTCATAAGCATCCAGCTTGTCGAAGAAGTACTTCAAAACATTTTCGGTGTAACGGCCACTTCATTGAATTTGGATATCAGCTAGAGCCGGCCAGAGCGCTGCATAGTAAGTAGCCACGCTTCCCAGTATGGAAATACACACAGACAATGACACGCCCCTACTGCGTGCTAGAATCTCCGAAAAACAAGCTGATTTCGACCTCAAAATGTACGCTTTTAAATATACCAATACTGCTATCTCAAACACGGAAAGGCTTCTTCATGATCTCAACTAACAGATTCTGCAAAAAAACGAAAATCACCAATTTTGAAAAAAAATGCTTCTTTCTCATTTTGCTCGAGAGTTGTGCTGCCGACTTGTGTCCCTGGTTTCCGTGACAGGTCACATATGTGTCTTTGTTTTGAGAACTGAACGAATGGTTTGGGAAACTGGGCCAACTGAATCACTTATAATGTGTTAGCAATCGAGAAAAGCTAAAATACATTTAGATTCTTACCTAACTAGTTTCTGTGATCGGGATGTTCTTATTGATTTCATGTTACCAAGACCTTTATCCATGATGAAAGTGGAGCGGGCGGTCGGTGAATCAGCTCGCAAAAATTATGAAAATTCGAGGACTTCTGAGTTAGCCAAGAAGCAGTAATTTTCAGATTCACGAACAAATGGAAAACAATTCGTAAGTGAACTTGGCTGCATTGTGTTTTTGACTCCAAAAGAACCGGTTCATAAGAGTCATTTGTTAATGAAGCTGACTACTTTGGGCGCGCTGCGTTCGCGTGCAACCGTCATGCAGCTTATTGAAAGACGTGTTTTCTTGCCATTATTTGGCAATACGCTGTCTTTTTTATGTCATCACTTTGAAGTGCCGCTGCTGAAAAGCAGTATTACTTGAAACACTGCTATCATTTATATTTTATTCTCTGATAATTTTGGGGTGGCAGATGGTGTGGCAAAGCTTTTTCTTAGGGTGGCAGTTGCCACCCCGGTAGATCCGCCCCTGCTGACTGCCAAAAGAACCGGCGAGGCGGCGTCCCGCCCTCCTCTGACTCTGATTGGCCATGATTCACGGCTCGTGAACCTGAAACAAACCAATCAAACCAACGATGGCAGTCCAATCAGGGGCAGAATAGGACGTGTCTTCACACAATGCGGGTGGGGTGATTTGCATGGGATGCTGCATAATGTGGACCTATGTAAAATACGGGACAAATCGCGTCCTGTATTGATTTGATACGGGATGCGTCATTTTGCCTGTAAATACGGGACGATTCCGTATTTCACGGGACGGGTGGCAATCCTACTCCTGTCATATAAAGCTATTGTGCTCGTGGAGACCTAAAGGATAAAAGACAATCATTTCAAAAGAAGAGATGCTGATGAAGATCTTTATAGTGATCAAGGCAGCATATTGAGCTCTGAAGCTCCTGAAAGACTGGAAATACACCATGATAAACTGTGTTCAGCAGCGATACTGTGAGTGCTTGTACGGTCACCTGATCCGCAGAATTCATTTAGTGAATCACTGATAAATCAGAGCAGAGAGAGTGTGGAAAAATAAAGCACGATATCAGGAGATGTGATTTATTCTGAGTGAATTCAGGCTCTGTGTTTCATTCTGCTGATCTCTCATCACATTCATGATCATTCATACTGGCTGCGTCTGAAACCACCTACTCAATGAGTATGTGGTATGGAGCTCTGGTTAGGTGGGGTCGGGGAGGAACTATGGGAATACTTAAGGGAGACAAGCACGGAAGAATTTGAGCGATGCACAGACACCGTGGTATACACGCCAAACAAATGCGGCACTGACGGAGGATAGGGTGAGTTATATAGTCATTTTTAAGGGGTTTGATTTGACAAGAAAATAGTGTGTGGTGTTTGGTTAAGGATGTGTGTTTGTAGACCGCGAGTGCTCCCGAGAACCCCAGTAACTAGAGCGACCAGAGAGTGTAACCTGGGTGTTTTAAAAGGTATGAAGTGTGAGATTGGTTGTGGGGTTTTGAGAAGAAGTGTAAAGTTATTTTATTTGTATTATATGTATTTGTAGATCGGAAGCACCCCTGAGAATCCCAGTAACCAGATTGGATAGAGTAAGAGTGGGTTTTTTTTGTGTAACAGGTATGAAATTAGTTGGAAACTATTTGTTTGTATTTATCATTATTATTATTATTATTTTTTGGGAATTATGTGATGTGTGATTGATATTTTTTTGTATAATTTAGTTTTTTTTCTAACAGATTGCTTCGGTTTTGATTTAATTTGTCCCAGTTTATTGATTTAATTTGGTTATTTCTAGTTTGATTAATTTTTAATTGTTTTCTTTGTTTATTTGAAGTTTGTAGGTTATTTTGTCTATTTTGGTGTAATTAAGTGTCTAAAAGGTTTTTAAAGAAAAGGAACCCTTGTTAAATAAAAGTATTTATTAAGAAAGTGGAGTACCTGGTGGTGAGTGTAAACACCCACACAACAGAATTTTGGCGACGAGGAAGGGACCTCCAATTTAGGGGTACTTCTTTTCTTTTTTTTCTTTCTTTTTCTGTTGTTTTGGGCTTTTTTTTTGTTTGTTTGTTTCGGTGGGACAAATTGAATCAAAACTGTGGCGAAGACGGAGACGATCAAACAGGGGCTAAGGACTGTGGTTTATCAGCAGTACAGAGAGTCATAATGGAGGAGCTTCAGGATCAGCTGGCAGACCTAAAGAGGAGACTGGCGAAGGAGAAGGAGGAAAAGGACAGACTGGCCATTGAAAATGAGAGACTTTCAAGAGATGCAGGGATGGACACTGGGACTGTGCGGCAAGAACGAAGTACAACAAAGGTAGAGGTAGTTTATGTACCATGAGAGAAGAGATGTAAAGTGTATACAGGTAAATCATCATCAAGTGTACCTTTGAGTGATTGGATTGAGGACCTGAAAAGTGTGTTTGAGGCCCGTAATTTCACTCAAGCTCAGGCAGCAGATTTTATATGGGAACACTTAGAGGGTGAAGCCAAACAGGAAATTAAGTATAGACCCAAGGAAATACGTTCCAGCCCAGAGGGAGTTTTCGAAGCTCTTCTTGAAGTGTTTGGGAGTGCTCAATCATTTACTGCATTGCAGAGACAGTTTTTTGAAAGACAACAAGGGAAAACTGAAACTCTGATTGAGTTCTCACATGCATTAATGGCTCTGTTGAAAGAATTGAAAAGTTGTAATCCCAGGGGTGTGTCTGAAGAAGATATCATGCTTAGGGATCAGTTTGCATAGAATGTGAGAAGTAAAGAACTCTGTAGAGAGCTAAAAAGAATGATTAGACAGAAACCAAGCCTAACATTTCTTGATGTCCGCAAAGAAGCGGTTGAGTGGGCTGGGGATGGAGTGAGTTCTTCTGAAACATCAGGGGGGTCTGAGACCTTTAGTACTATTGATAGTGAAACAGTGATTGCAAAGCAGAGTTCAGATTCAATGTTAGTAGAGTTGTTTGGTATGATGAAAAGTCAGCAAAAGCAGTTAAGTGATTTAACTGAAAAAATGGCCAGTTTGCAAGTTGTTAATAGGCAGCCGCAGGGAGTGTCACGAAGATCATATGCCTTTGATCCCTCAGGACAGCCTATTTGTTTTAAGTGTCAAAAAGTGGGACATATTGGACGTTATTGTAATGAGATTGTGAACCCCGGTCAAGTATGGGGGCAGCAAAGAAATACTGTTGATAATGTATCCCAGTTCCAAGCCCCCAAGCCTGGTCAGTTAAACTAACACCCCTTGCTGTGGAGAGCCACATAGTAAATAAGGGGTTACCTGGCTCTGTTGTTTGAGAAACCAGCCCAGAAATTTTCAAACAATTGGTGGGTCAATGTCCAGTCACTGTGGCGAAGATGGGGGATGTGGAAATAAACTGTTTGATTGACACTGGCTCTATGGTCTCCATGATAACTGAGAGTTGTTTTAAACAGCATTTTGCAGAAAAGAAGACAGATGCATTGAATGAGTGTGGTTGGCTGGTGTTAAAAGCAGCCAATGGCCTAGATATCCCATATGTGGGATATCTAGAGCTAGATATCAAAATCCTTGACCAAATACTTCCAAAACAGGGGGTGTTAGTTGTGAAAGATACACTAGATCTAGAGACAAGAGAAAGAAAGAAACTGGTGCCAGGTTTAATTGGTATGAATGTAATTCGAAATTGTCATGGTCTTTTGAAGCAACAGTTTGGGTCTCAGTATTCAAAAAGTTCTATAATGCAGCAATGTGAAGTCTCTTTGAAACAGGCGTTGGAAATTTGTCAATTGCATGACACAAAAACCTCTTTTGTGAAATGCTGGCCCCAAGTCCAGTTAAGGTGGCAGCAGGTACTCTCTTTAATTGGTTTGTGCAACAAAGTGGGTATACTAGACTCATGCCAAAAGAATCCTTGCTGCTAGAACCTCTAGTAGAGAGTGAGGGGAGTTTACCAGCAGACCTGTTAGTGGTAGGTTCGATAGTGTCCCCAGAAAAAGGACAATTGCTCGTCCCAATTATGAATGTGGGTACTAGTGATGTGTTTTTAAACCCACACATTCGACTTGCGTCTGTACATAGGGCTGAGGGGTAGTAAGTGGGGGGGATTTGATATTCAGTTTATTCCGGTACAGCAAGAACAACATTGTACGGTTTTATTCAAGTCAAGTCAAGTCAAATTATTTATATAGCGCTTTTTACAATTGGTAATTGTTTCAAAGCAGCTTTACATATTAGAAGCACAAAAAAAAGGGAAGTGGTTAAAAATAAGCTGTACAAACAAGCGTGGTAATATGTAACATATACAAGATGGTGCTACATTAAGCCAATGTCGGCTGACTCCCAGGGGTGGAAAAAACCCCCTAGGAGAAAAACCCAGCGTGCTAACACTGGGAAAAAAGTCCTAGGAGGGAAAAAACCCCTTGGAAGATATATATAATATATGTAAATGGATATGGAGATCAAAATCTGAATTATACATTTTATTATAGAGATTAAAAATAGATTTATATAAATATATGTAAGCGGATACGGAGATTAAAAATCTAAATTATAGATGCAGCCAGAACTGGATCTGTAGGCCCATTGTCTCCTGGGCTACGTTGTAGTCAGGTCCAGACACAGGTTCTCCATCTGATCTGGATACAGCCTGGATCCAGCACCCGGCAAACCTCAGGATAAGCAGAGAGACTGATATTAGCGTAGATGCCATTCTTATTCTGATGTACAGGTATATCTAGTGTTATAGGAAATGTTCTCGGTTCCGGCCGACCTAATTATTGCAGCGTAACAATCCTTTAACGGATTTGAAAAATGTTAATGTATTGATAATGTGTTATGTGTAGCAAGAGCAAAGAGATGTGTTTTTAGTCTAGATTTAAACTGACAGAGTGTGTCTGCTTCCCGAACAATGCTAGGAAGATTGTTCCAGAGTTTAGGTGCTAAATAGGAAAAGGATCTGCCGCCTTCAGTTGATTTTGTTATTCTGGGTATTATCAACTGGCCTGAATTCTGAGATCGCAATAGACGTGAAGGACTATAATGCACCAAGAGCTCGCTTAGATACTGGGGAGCTAAACCATTTAGAGCTTTATAAGTAAGTAGCAAGATTTTAAAATCTATACGATGTTTAATAGGGAGCCAATGTAATGTTGACAGAACTGGGCTAATATGGTCATACTTTCTGGTTCTAGTAAGAACTCTAGCTGCCGCATTTTGGACCAACTGTAGTCTGTTTAAAAGCCGAGCAGAACAACCCCAGTGGAGCGTTACAATAATCTAGTCTTGAGGTCATGAATGCATGAACCAACTGTTCCGCATTTGTCATTGAGAGCATATGTCGTAATTTAGATATTTTTAGATGGAAGAAGGCGGTTTTACAGATACTAGAAACATGACTTTCAAATGAGAGATTGGTATCAAAGAGCACACCCAGGTTCCTAACTGAGGATGAAGATTTAATGGAGCACCCGTCAAGTGTTAGAGAGTATTCAAGGTTTTTTCGTGAGGTTTTTGGTCCAAAGATTAGGATATCAGTTTTTTCTGAATTTAATAAGAAATTTCTTGTCATCCAGTTTTTAATGTCAGCTATGCATTCTGTTAGTTTTGTGAATTTGTAGGTTTCGTCAGGGCGCGAGGAAATATAGAGCTGAGTATCGTCAGCGTAGCAGTGAAAACTAACACCATGCTTCCTAATTATCTGTCCTAAGGGCAGCATGTACAGAGTGAAAAGCAACGGTCCTAGTACTGAGCCTTGTGGTACTCCATATTGAACTTGTGATCGATAAGACATCTCTTCATTAACTACTACAGACTGATAACGGTCAGATAAGTAAGATTTGAACCATGCCAAAGCAATTCCACTAATGCCAATATAGTTTTCAAGTCTTTTTAAAAGAATGTTGTGATCGATAGTGTCAAAGCAGCACTGAGATCTAATAACACTAATAGAGAAATACAGCCACGATCGGATAATAAGAGTAGATCGTTTGTAACTCTAACGAGAGCAGTCTCAGTACTATGGTATGGTCTAAATCCTGACTGGAAATCCTCACAGATTCCATTTCTTTCTAAAAAGGAGCACAGTTGTGTTGAAACTGCCTTTTCTAGTATCTTTGACAGAAAAGGTAGATTCGAGATTGGCCTGTAATTTACTAAATCTCTCGGATCTAGTTGAGGTTTTTTAATAAGAGGTTTAATAATAGCCTGCTAAAAGTTTTTGGCACGTATCCTAGTGTTAAAGATGAATTAATTATATCAAGAAGTGGACCTACGACCTCTGGAAGCATTTCTTTCAGTAGTTAGTCGGCATTGGGTCTAACATACATGTGTTGATTTTGATGATTGATAAGTTTATAATTCTTCCTCTCCTAGCGGCGAATGATTCTAGTTTTACCTCAGGGACACTACAGTGCACTGTCTGAAGCGAAACTGTAGACGGTTGCATGTTTATAATTTTCTCTCTAATATTGTCAATCTTGCAAGTAAAGAAGTTCATAAAGTCATTACTGCTGTGCTCTTTTGGAAACGTCAGCAGTTGAATCTCTGTTTCTAGTTAATTTAGCCACTGTCAAATAAATACCTAGTATTATGTTTGTTTTCTATTAAGAGATTTGAAAAATAAGTAGATCTAGCATTTCTTATAGCCGTTCTGTACTCAATCATTTTTTCTTTCCACGAAAGGCGAAAAACTTCTAGTTTTGTTTCTTCCAACTACGTTCAGCTTTTCTCACAGCTCGTTAGAGCCCGAGTGTGCTCATCATACCACGGCGTTGGATTAGTTTCCTTAATCTTCTTTAGACGTAAAGGAGCGACTGCATCTAATGTGCTGGAAAAGAGAGAGCCAATAGTTTCTGTTGCAGCATCGAGTTCTTCTAAGTTGTCAGGTATACTAAGGCGATGAAACTGCTCGGGGATTTATAAAGCAATCTTTAGTGGTAGAAGTGATGGTTCTACCATATTTATGGCTGGGTGGTGGTTTTGTAGCCTTGGCTAACTGTATTATACACGAGACTAAATAATGATCTGATATATCATCGCTCTGCTGTAGAATTTCAACAGCATCAATATCAATTCCATGCGACAGTATTAGATCTAAGGTATGACTACGACAATGAGTGGGTCCTGACACGTGTTGTCTAACTCCAATAGAGTTTAAAATGTCTGCAAATGCCAATCCAAATGCGTCTTTATTATTATCTACATGGATATTAAAATCACCAACAACAAGGACTTTATCCGCAGCCAGTACTAACTCTGATAGAAAATCAGCAAATTCTTTGATAAAGTCAGTATGGTGCCCTGGTGGCCTGTATACAGTAGCCAGCACAAATGTCACTTACATAATGTTACATAAAGCACCATCACTTCAAAGGAATTATTTGAAATTCTTTTGAATGATTCTGAATATATTACTATAAATTACAGCAACACCTCCCCCTTTGCCTTTCTGTCGAGGATTGTGTCGATAGTCATAACCTTGAGGACTAGACTCATTTAAAATAATGTAATCGTCTGGTTTTAGCCAGGTTTCTGTCAAACACAGCAAGTCTAGTTTATTGTCTGTGATAATTTCATTTACAATAAGTGCTTTTGAAGAAATAGATCTATATTCAGTAACCCAAGCTTTAACATTTGTTTATCTGATTATCTGTGATTTTCATTTTTTGAACATCAATTAAATTTTTACCTTTAAAAGGTTTCAGAAGTTTTTTGTATTTACTAGTTCGAGGTACAGACACAGTCTCTATGTGATAATATCTAGGTGAAAGAGTTTCTATGTGCTGTGAATTATCTGAGTTCTGTGACGTGAGGCGGTTAGCAGACGGTCGGTTTAGCCAGTTTGTCTGCGCACTGATCTGGGCCCTGGTTTGTCATGTTTCAGCTCTAAGACTCCTCTCTCGGTCCCCCGGAGGGTTTCAGCAACGACACATGGAAAGTGGGACAAATGCGATAATTAGAAGGCAAGTCTAGACGGAATGATACAGGGGTAATTTGTTTTATGATTTGAAAAGGCCCTACAAACCTGGGACTGAGTTTACGACATGGAAGTCGGAGGCGAAGATCCCTGGTGGATAGCCATACCCATTGCCCAACAGTGTAGTGAGGATTGGGTCGTCGATGGCGATTGGCATGAAGTTCTTGGCGTCTTACTGCCCGCTGTAGGTGATGGTGTGCTGAATCCCAAGTCTCCTCACTTCTGCGCATCCATTCAGTGACTGCAGGTAGCTCTGATGGTTGGCCAGACCAGGGAAAGAGCGGAGGTTGAAAGCCCAGGACGCATTGGAATGGAGTGATGCCAGTAGCAGGTTTCCGTAGGGAATTCTGTGCGTACTCAGCCCATATTAGATAACGGCTCCAGTCCGTCTGGTTCTGACCGCAGTAGGTGCGTAGGAACCGTGTCAATTCCTGGTTCATGCGTTCAGTTTGTCCATTGGATTCAGGATGGTACCCAGAAGTGAGACTGATGTTGATATTAAGTTGTTTGAAGAAAGCGGCCCAGACGCGGGAGGTGAACTGAGGTCCTCTGTCGGATACTATGTCGTCAGGTAATCCATAGAAACGGAAGACCGCATTGCACAGGAGTTCGGCGGTTTCCATTGCGGTGGGAAGTTTGGGTAGTGGCAGAAGACGGCAGGTTTTGGAGAAGCGATCGATAACAGTGAGGATGGTGGTGTTTCCCTGAGACTCGGGTAGATCAGTTACAAAGTCGATGGCTATGTGGGACCAGGGACGTTGTGGAATGGGGAGTGGTTGAAGAAGACCGGCCGGGGCTTGATGGGAAGCTTTGGTAGTTTGACAGGCCGTACAGTGGTTGAGGAAGGTGGTAACATCAGCGGGCATGGTTTCCCACCAGAACTGGTTCTGCAAGAGCTGGAGAGTGGCAGTGATGGGGAAATCGTGGACCTGGTGCAGCAGTCTGTCTCGGAGATGTGCGGGAACGAAGGTGCGGTCAGGTGGACAGGTTGCTGGGATTGCGATCTGTTCGTTAGCTTGTGAGATTTCTGTCATTATGTCCCACTGCACGGGGGCGAGCAGCAGAGTCTCGGGCAGAATATTTTCAGTGTTCCCTGAGCGCTCAGGCTCATCCGTTTGCCTTGATAATGCGTCCGCCTTTACATTCTTTGACCCGGGCCTGTAAGTGACTGTGAAATTAAAGCGGGTGAAGAACATTGCCCATCTGGCCTGTCGTGGGTTTAGGCGCTTGGCAGATCGCAGATACTCCAAGTTTTTGTGATCAGTCAGAATTACGAATGGATGCTTGGCCCCCTCAAGCCAATGACGCCACTCCTCCAGCGCCGCTTTCATGGCCAATAACTCCCTGTTGCCCACATCATAGTTGCGTTCGGCGGCGGACAGCTTACGGGAGTAGAATGCACAGGGAAACATTTTGGATGGTTCACCCTGTCGCTGGGATAACACGGCCCCTATGCCGGTATTGGAGGCGTCCACCTCCACAGTGAACGGGAGCTCGGGATCTGGGTGACGAAGAATTGGTGCTGATGTAAAGCGTCTCTTCAGTTCCTGGAACGCTCGGACTGCCTCTGGTGACCAGGTGAGACGAGAAGTTTTGCGTCTTGTCATGGTGGTTAAGGGAGCGGCCACTCCACTGAAGTTTCTAATAAATCGCCGGTAAAAGTTGGCGAACCCCAGGATCCGTTGTAATTCCTTAAGTGTGTGTGGTTGCGGCCATTCCAGCACCGCCTTAACCTTCCCATCATCCATCGCTACTCCCTCACGGCTGATGATGTAGCCCAGGAAAGAAGTGGAAGTGCGATGAAATTCACATTTCTCGGCCTTAGCGTAGAGTTTGTGTTGGATCAGGCATTGTAGAACTGCTCGGACATGTTGGATGTGTTCGTGGTATGTGTTGGAGTAGATCAGGATGTCGTCGATGTAAACCACTACCCATCGATTTAGCATATCTCGAAAGACATCATTGATGAATGATTGGAAAACTGAGGGACTGTTGGATAGCCCGAAGGGCATGACAAGGGTTTCGTAGTGGCCAGAGGAGGTAGAGAATGCAGTCTTCCACTCATCGCCTGCTCGGATCCGAATCAGGTTATAAGCACACCGGAGGTCTAGCTTGGTGTAGTATTGGGCTTGACGAAGTTGTTCAAGGGCCGCTGGTACTAGTGGTAATGGATACCTGAACTTTATGGTGATGTCATTGAGTCCACGATAGTCAATGCAAGGTCGGAGGCTGCCGTCCTTCTTCTTAACGAAGAAGAACCCTGATGAGGCGGGAGAGGTCGAGGGCCGAATGAATCCCTTAGCCAGTTCCCCCTCGATGTATGACTTCATAGCCTCCTCCTCCGGTTGGGACAGAGGAAAGATACGACTCTTGGGGGGCGTAGACCCAGGCAGCAGGTCAATCGCACAGTCACTGGAACGATGTGGCGGCAATTCGGTGGACTTGGATTTACTGAAAGCTAGCGCCAGGTCGTTGTATTCGGCTGGAATTGCTGATTCGTGGTCGACTGGAACTTCATTGACGGTTATGGCATGAATCGCTATGGGTAGGACTGGACTCAGACAGCGTTGATGACAAGCGGGGTCCCACTGGACGATCTGACCCTCCTTCCAGGAAATGACAGGGTTGTGCGTACGGAGCCAGGGCAGGCCTAGGATGACAGGGTTGTTGGGCGAGTGAATGACATAAAAGCGAATTTGTTCCTTATGAAGAGCCCCAGTTTGCAGACCGAGCTCAGAGGTGAGATGTGACACCCTTCCTCCTCCTATGGGTTTCCCATCTAGCGCCTCCACTGTTAACGGAGAATGACAGTTGGTTAACTGAATATTATGCTCATGGGTGAAAGTGTCTGATATGAAGTTTCCAGCGGCCCCGGAGTCCAGGAGTGCGTGAGTAGACACCACCCGGCCGTTATGGGTGATTTGGATGGGTATTTTCAGGCAGTTAGAGGGGTATTCTGAACTCACCGATCTGGGGTTGGAGACATTGGGTCTGACTGGGCAGTTTATCTTGAGGTGGCCGGCCTGTCCGCAGTAGAGACACAGATGCATTTGGCGTCTTCTCTCTCGTTCCTCAGGCAGAAGAGGGGTATAGCCAAGCTGCATGGGTTCAGGTGTGGCCGCGCTGGTGGCGAGGGGACGGAGCGGCCGGCGGGAGCGAATGAGATTATCAATGTGGATGGCCAGCTCTATGAACGAGGTTAATGATCTGCCCTCATCGCGGCATGCCAGCTCTGCCTGCAGCTCCAGGTTTAGGCCTTTGCGGAAGAGTAGTTTCAGCGTGTCCTCCACCCAGTTGGTCTGCGCGGCCAGCGTGCGGAACTGTAGAGCAAACTCCGCAGCCGTGGACTTTCCTTGTGTTAACGTGAGCAGTTGGTCACCAGCACTCTTGCCGCCCTCCGGGTGTTCGAACACCTCCTTGAAGCTTTGTAGAAACGCCACGAAAGTGGGAAACACCGAGCTGTCCTCTCTCCATACTACTGTGGCCCAGTCTAGCGCTTTGCCCGTGAGCAGGGAACACACAAAGGAAATGCGACTAATCTCTGTGGAGTACAAGGATGGTTGTTGGTTAACAAACAGGGAACATTGTAACAGGAAGCCCTTACATTTGATAGGATTGCCGTCGAATTTCTCAGGCAGAGCGAGACGTGGGTTGACTGGAGATGGCGAGATTGCCGGACTGGTAGCGGCGGGAGGTGGTGGCATGGCGGCCTCAGGAGAGGCGAAGCGGAGACTTTGCAAAGTTTTCACTAGTTCCTCGGTGAGAGAGGTGAGTCGATTCAGTTGATGCTGATGCACCGCGAGCTGGCTTGTGCTGAAAGCTCGGTGGAGATTTGCATGAGGGCTGCTGGATCGTTTGATGGCGAAGTCTTCTGTAATGATGGGTCAACAGCGTGAGGATCCATTTGCAGCGTCTTTATTAAGACAAGATAGCACAATGCAAACAGGGACAAGACAGTAACGTAATCAGGGACAGGCTTGGGTCGAGACAGGCGGCAATGAAACAAGGTCTTACAACAGGCAGGGATCGTGGCAGGCGGCAAGCAAACAGAGTCCAGGAAACAGGCAGAGATCAGGGTCGGCAGCAAAGGTTCACAGAGGTAAGGCAGTCCAATCGATAACAGGTTAACAGTCCACAAGAAAACGCTTAGAAATGATCACCAAGGCAAATCAAGACTTCGCGGTGCATGGATGTGTGTGTGAGTGTTTTATGGAGTGAGTGTGATGTGATGCAGGTGTGTGCGCAATCAGTCCCAGGAATGAGGGCCCATGGGAATTGTAGTCCAAATGAGAGCAAGTCAATATTCCGGTGACGGCTCCCTCCGGCGGCCGGGATGAAGAGCCGCGGGAGCCGTATTCATGACAATTTGCCAAATTTCTAGATAGAAGAGCAGCACCATCCCGGGAGGGATGAATACCATCTTTTCAATAGATCAGGTCTGCCCCAAAAGCTTTTCCAATTGTCTATGAAACCTATATTATTCTGCGGACACCACTTAGACAGCCAGCCATTGAGTGATGATAACCTGCTAACTATCTCATCACTCCGATGAACAGGAAGAGGGCCAGAACAAATTACTTCTGCTGACATTGAATTTGCGAGTTCACACACCTCTTAATGTTAATTTTAGTGATCTCCGACTGGCGAAGTCGAACATCATTTGTGCCGACGTGGATAATGATTTTAGAATATTTACGTTTAGCATTAGCCAGCACTTTTAAATTTGCTTTGATGTCAGGTGCTCTGGCCCCCGGCAAACATGTGACTATGGTGGCTGGTGTCTCTATTTTCACGTTCCGTGTAATAGAATCGCCAATAACTAGGGCACTTTCAACAGGATTCTCAGTGGGTGCGTCACTGAGTGGGGAGAACCTGTTTTGATGTTCTAATCGGAACGGAAGAGTGGTGTTTGTTCTTGCCACTATGCCGCCTCACAGTCACCCAGTTAGCCTGCTGCGTGGCTTCTACAACCGGAACCGAATGTGCAGTGTTTACTAGGCTAGTCGCATCCAAAGCAGTATCTAAGGCCCTTTCATTCTCACTATCCTCAATTAAAGTTTGGATGCGTGTCTCTAATTCTGAGATTCTCTCTGTCAGCCTGACAATATCCCTGCATTTATCACATGTGTAAGTCTCACTGCTGACAGAAAGAGCTAAGCTGTACATGTTGCATTTAATACACATGATAATCGTCGGACATGACTGACCGTGTTTTTGTAGAGTAGTCTGACTCCCCACAGTTGTTTGATGAACTTGATCGCTAACGCCGTCCGAAAAACTGCATCGCACACGGGACTCGCTAGCTGGATGTCTCGGTCGCTTGCCAGTGCCTGGGGCAAGGGTGATGTGCAGGACGCTGTACCTCACGGTGGATCTATGAATGCCGGGCAGCAAAGTCTCCACAGCTTCCCGATCTGGTGAGGACAGATCAGAATAACATACATCGGATAAATCCGCCATTAGATCGACAAGGAAGGTTAGTTTAGAGGAAAAAATAGACGGTAGCTAGCAGGCTAGCGGGCTATGGCTGACACTAGGTGATTACGCTGGTAGATTACTAGTAATAAATCGTTCCGTTTAGTAATACTATGCAATAGGTTAAGTAATCTAGTGAAAAACAAGAAAGTTATATTATGTGAATAGGAATAAAGAGAAGGATTTAGGATAAACTCCACGAAGCTCAGAGCGTAGGTCAGACAGCAGGCAGCAGCGTTGAGCAGCCAATTGAATACTTATTAAACAAAGTACTTATTGAACAAAGTAATGTGGCCCAGTCAGGGGTAACAGTCCCTCAACAATTTAGTACCCTTAATTTTCCTCAGTTGAATGTGGAACAGGAAGTGAAGGCTAGGGAGTTATTGAATAAATATGCCTCTGTGTTTGTTGAAGGAAGTGGGGATTTGGGGTATACTGATCTGATTGAACATCGGATTCCATTGTTAGATGATGCTCCCGTCTGTCAAAGGTATAGGAGGTTGCCCCCTACTCAATATGAGGAGGTTAAAGCGCATATTAAACAACTGTTAGAGCAAAATGTCATTAGGGAGAGCTGCAGCCCATATTCATCACCGATTGTGATTGTAAAGAAAAAGGATGGATCAATTCGGATGTGCGTGGACTATAGGCAGTTGAATGCTAAAACAAGGAGAGATTCATATCCCTTGCCTAGAATTGAAGAATCTTTAGATGCTTTGAGTGGAGCATGTTGGTTTTCCACCTTGGATTTGGCAAGTGGATATAATCAAGTGGCTGTGGCAGAGGAAGATAAACAAAAGACTGCTTTTTGTACTCCGTTTGGCCTTTTTGAGTATAACCGTTTACCATATGGATTATCCAATGGGCCAAGCACTTTCCAGCGTCTGATGGAACGCATATTCAGTGATGAAAGTTTCCAGTCAGTGCTCTTATATTTGGATGATGTGATTGTATTTTCATCAACAGTGGAGCAACATCTGGAGAGACTGGAGAAAGTCTTGCAACAACTTCAGCATCATGGACTTAAAGTTAATCTCAGTAAATGCTGTTTTTTCCAACAAGAGTTACGTTACTTGGGTCATGTCATCTCTAGTGAGGGGGTGGCGACAGACCCTGAGAAGATTCAAGCAGTGGCAGAATGGGCGAAACCTCAGACAGCGAAAGAGCTTAGATCTTTTTTGGGATTTGCAAGCTATTACAGACGATTTGTTCAAGGATTCGCCAGGATTGCAGCCCCGCTACATCAATTGGCCGCCGTGGGGGACAGGCTAAAGGGTAAGAAGCAAAAGAAACGAGTATACTTAACTAATGAACAATTCAGACAGAGGTGGGATGATCAATGTGAAGAAGCTTTTCAAACCTTAAAAAGGAAATTAACATCTTCTCCTGTGCTAGTTTATGCTGACTTCACTAAGCCCTTCTTGCTTGAAATAGATGCCAGCCATACCGGACTCGGAGCAGTGCTTTCCCAGGATGTGGGAGGTAAGCGGAGGCCGGTGGCCTATGCTAGTAGAGGTCTAAGGGAATCGGAACGTAATATGGATAATTACAGTACAATGAAGCTGGAGTTCCTTGCCCTTAAGTGGGCAGTAACAGAGAAATTCCGGGATTATTTAATTGGAAATAAGTTCATCGTGTTTACTGATAATAACCCACTGAGCCATTTGAAGACCGCTAAATTGGGGGCGGTAGAGCAACGATGGGCCTCACAGTTGGCCATGTTTGACTTTGAAATTGTGTATCGTCCAGGAAAGAGGAATGGAAATGCCGATGCCCTGTCCCGACAAAATGCGGTAGGAGGACAGGAGGAAGGGAGTGTTTTACCTCAATCTGTAGCTGCAGTGGATGTTGTTTCAGTTTTTCCTGAATTCCAGATACAAGATTTGCAGAGCTTGCAAGAACAGGACCCCGTTATCTCCCGGTTTAAGTTCTATTGGAGTAAGGGGGAAGGGCCAGGTAAAAAAAGAAAGAAAAGAGGAGTTTAAAAGATACATTGGAGCCGTTAAGACAGTGGGATAAAGTGGAAGAACATGAAGGCATCTTCTATAGGGTCATCGCAGATGCTAGAGGGGGTTGGGTAAAACAGCTTCTGCTACCTCAAGTCTTAAAGCAGGAAGTTCTGAGTCAGCTGCATGACCGTCAAGGCCATCAGGGGATTGATAGAACATTTAAATTAGTACGGCAACGCTTTTATTGGCCTGGGATGTATCAGGATGTTCAGGAGCTCTGCAAGAATTGCCTTCGTTGTATTGTGTCTAAGAACGTTCAGCCTAAAGTAAGAACAGTGATGAATAGTATTCAAGCATCTAAACCTTTGGAGGTTGTGGCTCTGGACTTTACCATGCTGGAACGTTCTCAGAGTGGAAAAGAAAATGTGCTTGTTATAACTGATGTCTTTTCTAAATTTACAGTAGCCATACCTACAGCTGATCAGAGGGCCATAACAGTGGCCAAGGTGCTTGTCAAGGAGTGGATTCATCGTTACGGAGTTCCAGTTCGAATCCATTCTGATCAAGGGCGGTGCTTTGAGGCCGAAGTTGTGAAGCAGTTATGTGAAATTTATGGTATGCAGAAGAGTCGAACGACAGCCTTTCACCCTCAAGGTAATGGGCAGTGTGAGAGATTTAATAGAACGTTACACGACCTCCTCAGGGCCCTTCCTCCTGAAAAGAAATTAAGATGGGATGAATACTTACATGAAGTATTGTTTGCATATAATACCACTGAAAATAGCACAACTGGATTCTCTCCCTTCTTCTTGATGTTTGGCAGGAGACCTGATCTCCCAGTTGACCATTGGTTAAGTGGTGGGGTGGCAGAAAGAAGAGAAGGACGGGTAGAGACGTGGGTTACTGAACATCAGCATAAACTGCAACAGGCATACAAGTGGACACAGAAGCGGTTACAGAGTTTGGCGAAGCAGAGACAAAGACGACAAGGGGTTGTAAAAGATGCCAGTTTGAATCCGGTTGATCTAGTGTATCTACAAAATCGAAGAGTGAGGGGAAGAAATAAAATCCAGGACATCTGGGAGGATTTGCCGCACTGTGTGTTGGAGAGATTGGACCCGGATAAGGTGGTCTATAAGATAGTTCCAGTGGATCAATCACGTCCACCAAAGAATGTGCATCGTTCGGAGTTACGACGTTGTGGACCGTTACAGAAGGACCCTGTGGAGTCAATTCAGCATCAAAGTACAGACTCAAGTTCAAGCAGAGCATCGTCTGGGTCTGAGGAAGATTGGGAGGAGCTCCGAGTGGTGGTACCAGTAAGCCTGTCTTCGGGGGTTGAAAGGGAAAGGAGTGCAGAAGAGGATTGTTCCAGGGAGGAGGATCAAGTAATAACCACTGGGACAGACTTTTCAGTTCGACGCTCGCAGAGGGCCACAGCGGGACAGCATAGGAATCCCTTTAGAGAGCCACGATCTGTACAGGGTATGGAAGCTGCAGCAATCCCCCCAGAATTAAATGATGGGTTAAGGCCCCCTTCCAGAAAGTAGGGGAAATGGCAATGGTCTTAGAACAGTTGCTGCAGGTGATGAATGAATTATAAAGAGTGATGAAAGAGGCGTAATTTAGTTTTTAGATTTGGGTAGCCCAGATAAATATGTAATCATCGGGATGATGATTTGATAAGTGGGGGGTGGATGTGGTATGGAGCTCTGGTTAGGCGGGGTCGGGGAGGAACTATGGGAATACTTAAGGGAGACAAGCACGGAAGAATTTGAGCGATGCACAGACACCGTGGTATACACGCCAAACAAATGCGGCACTGACGGAGGATAGGGTGAGTTATATAGTCATTTTAAGGGGTTTGATTTGACAAGAAATAGTGTGGGGTGTTGGTTAAGGATGTGGTGTTTGTAGACGGAGTGCTCCCGAGAACCCCAGTAACTAGAGCGACCAGAGAGTGTAACCTGGGTGTTTTAAAAGGTATGAAGGTGAGATTGGTTGTGGGGTTTTGAGAAGAAGTGTAAAGTTATTTTATTTGTATTATATGTATTTGTAGATCGGAAGCACCCCTGAGAATCCCAGTAACCAGATTGGATAGAGTAAGAGTGGGGTTTTTTGTGTAACAGGTATGAAATTAGTTGGAAACTATTTGTTTGTATTATTATCATTATTTGGGAATTATGTGATGTGTGATTGATATTTTTTGTATAATTTTGTTTTTTTCTCTTAACAGATTGCTTCGGTTTTGATTTAATTTGTCCCAGTTATTGATTTAATTTGGTTATATTCTAGTTTGATTTATTTTGAATTGTTTTCTTTGTTTATTTGAAGTTTGTAGGTTATTTTGTCTATTTTGGTGTAATTAAGTGTCTAAAAGGTTTTTTTAAGAAAGGAACCCTTGTTAAATAAAAGTATTTATTAAAAAGTGGAGTACCTGGTGGTGAGTGTAAACACCCACACAACAAGTAGGTACCATTTCAATAAGTACTACTTAACGAGCGCTAAAAGGTAGGTACTTAACAGCCAAAAATGTTCATCCCAGCAAAAGTGGCATAAATCTTTGTTTTCCTCTTTTTCTTGTTGAATTAGCTCTTGTTTCATCCAATTCAATTCAATTCAATTCACATTTATTTGTATAGCGCTTTCACAATGCTATCGTTTCAAAGCAGCTTTACAGAGAATGCATGTCAACACTACAATTTAGAGAATGCAGTTACTAATAATGTAATAATTTAGGCAATT
Source organism: Culter alburnus (assembly GCA_028476615.1). NCBI lineage: Eukaryota > Metazoa > Chordata > Actinopteri > Cypriniformes > Xenocyprididae > Culter > Culter alburnus. The sequence continues at coordinate 4,841 of JAOTNS010002369.1, read as the reverse complement.
TATTTACAATCACTGTTAGCAGTTTACTGAAGGTAGAAGCAATGAGCTCCTGGAGAATGAATTACATATTAACAATAATTAGGATATATGAGAACCCCCGCATCGGCCCAAAAACGGAATCCAATGGCCTGGGCGAAGGTTAACGCGTGTATGCCCTTTCAGCGCAGTCACACGCCCCGGGATTGCATGGATCTCATGACATAAATTCACCAGTTCTGGTCTTAATCAGAGGGTGCAGAGTTTCCTAATGCATTGAGTCGAACTGCCATGCTGTTCATACAAAACACAGTTTTTTTTTTAGTCACGGTACTGCAACTTGCTAAGCCTGTTGATAGACAAAAATCAAAAGATCCCATGATGTGCTTGTTACAATACCTAGGGTGTATAAAGCACACGACGAGGAGATAAGATCAAACAAGTCTTTTACTAGATAATCCAACTGGAGAATACAGGAACATACACCAAAGCATACACGAAACGACACCCGACAACTAACTGAACAGATACAGGAACTTAAATAGACAGATAAACTCAAATGACAGACAGCTGTGATGAATAGGATTAGTGTCCATGGATACTGATTGTGGCGGGAAACTAGAACAAAGGAACATGTGATAGAAGACAACAACCAAACTGAAAGTGTGTGTGACTGTAACATTACGCCCCTAGGATGCAGATGACAATGTTGGAGGTGGTTCAGGAGGCGGACGGCTCACCGGGAGGAGGCGGAATAAAGGAGTGGTGCAAGAGGTGGTGAAGGATGATGGATGGCCTTAAACAGGGGCTACAGGATGTTGAGCCAGGCCACAGCCAGGATGGTGCCCCACAGCGGCGTTGATGGAGGGAAGAGCCATGGAAGGTAGATGTAGACCGCCATGGGGAGGACCGCAGTCAACGACGGCGAGGATGGAGAGATGGAGGTGGTGAAGAGATGGTGAATATCCAAGCGGCCACGACGGAGCCGCAGTGACGACCTCCGGCGTTCAGGGAGGGGATCCGGAGGTCTGTAGACGCGTTGGAGCGACCGAGGGCAGAGACGGAGCCTGGGGTAGGGCGGAGCAAGCCGTAGTGGAAGGGGTGGAGGACCAGAGAGCAGCGGATGGTCCGTAGGTCCGCAGCGGAGGCGCAGCGATGTCTGACCCAGGTGGAGCCGACGTTCCGAGGGAGTCCAACGTGGTCGAAAGGCCGATGGTCACCTCCGAGGTCGAGGGTGGAAGGAGCGCAGGCGCAGAAGTCAGGGCGATGGATGGAGGCAGTTCGAGACCATCCGAAGCTGGAGGCGGAGCTTCAGGCTCCTCGTGCCCAGGAGGAATCTGGGCTAATATGGTCATACTTCCTAGTTCTAGTAAGAACTCTAGCTGCTGCATTTTGTACGAGCTGTAGTTTATTTATCAAGCGGAGGAAAACCACCCAGTAGAGCGTTACAGTAATCTAGCCTTGAGGTCATAAACGCATGAACTAACTGTTCTGCATTCTTCATTGAGAGCATATGCCGTAGTTTAGTATATTTTAAGATGGAAGAATGCAGTTTACCGATACTAGAAACTTGGGTTTCAAACTGAACCATATCATGTCACAAATGGAGATAGTTTTTTGCCAAAAGTGTTTCCACCCTAAAAGACTGATGATTCATTCTCATGGAAGTTGACAGATATATAAATGTTTCCAGATAAACATGCTGATAGAACAGGACAAACAAGCTCAAAACCTACTTTCATTTCACTGAAAGAAATCATGGTTGTTAACTAAAAAAGACCAAAAAAAAAAAAAAAATATGTTTATTTTGCTTTAAAGGAAGCTTTCTATCCATTATTGATATCTCGAAATAGATACACAAGCGACGTTTCAACATTCATACATATTGGTTTGATTTTTTTTTTTTATTATTATTATTTTTTTGGTCTGATATGGGCCCTTTGGGAGAATATTTGTAGTTCAGCTGCTCATAAAAAAAGACAAATGCGCTGCCACAAAGGAATCATGCTAAAGTCTTCAGTAATTAGTACTAATGGAATTGGACATTTCCTTTCAGAACAGGGAAAAAACTCAATGTTGGCATGAGTATCAAATACATTGTATTAATTTCTTCAAAATCGAAACACTCTCATATCAGTTCATATCAAACATGACTCCATTATTGGCAGCATAAATAAAGATCTGTTTCTCATGTAAAGTAAATGTTTACAGGTAAACAATGACTTGATTACCAAATTACCACTTTGATTACCAAATATCTTCAAAAGCCATGAAATGCCTGTTCACACACAGATTAATCTTCTTTAGCTGAATTCGAACGATAACAGTCTGCCAAACACATGCTGGTTATGGAAATTAGATTGGTTTCTAGTGTATTATATTGTTAAATAATATAATATAATATAATAAAGTGTATTATAAAGGTTTTTATCAATAAGGGTTTTTAAAAAGTTCATTGCTACAAATGCAGCTTGGTGAATAAAATGTATTTATTAATATAATAACAGAAAATGTATTCATATGAATAATGTGAAAACACTTTCATATAAATGCCATGCATCATGAATCAAAGTGTTTCTCAGGTTTATCTAAAGTGTGTTTTGAGCAATGGCTCCATCTGTTGGTCATTCATGAGTAAATTCTCATGTGAATTCACAGGTTTGAGTTCAGCTGACTTGATCTTGTTTCCGCTCTCCTGCATTCACATGGATATGAATGGAATCAATGGAAGCAGAAGTGTAGTGAGCAGCCCTTTAGTTTCACTATACCTATACTTTCTAACCAATCCCGTTTAATTGTGTTTTCACAAATGGAGCTTGTGCTCAAGTGAACATTAGCATTTATAGCTGGTATATTTCTCTCTATTGCTGTCATTTGACGTTTTAAACCTCACACTCGCCTGTAAACAGATCTTAACATGTTAATAATGTCAGTCAAATCACTAAATAAAGGACAAACTTAAATAATGATTGTAAAATGATGTGTAAGTTCCAACAGGCTGATATGTGAGGAGAGCTGCTCAATGTTCCAGGATCAGTGTCGATCACAGTTGCGCTGGAGTCTCTTGTATTGGAAAACGTGGGTGATGAAGTTTGAACATCAAAAATCAAGAGATGCATGCTGAATCCACAAAAGAAACAAGCAAAGCCAATTACAAATAATTAAATACCATTAAATATGAAGCTGTGAAGTTCCTTTCTTTGTTTTGTGTGTTATTTTGGAAACTAGGTTAATTAGAATCAAATAATTCTCATTTTTCATATTATACACACATACAGAAGTATTAAACTTCATAAATGATACTCTCCATCATAACTAAACTATCAAATTACACATCAAATATTTGTTTTCAAAGACAATTTCTGTCATTTTAGGCCTCTTTATCACACTGGTGTTAGCTCAAGTGTTCATTCTTTAACTTTGGTTTTAGTTAGTTATTTGATGCTATAAAAACGGGGGTGAGACGTCATGATTGACAGCTGAGGTTGACAGCTTCTCTGAGTGAAGTAGTCACTGAGGCACCAACAGACTTTTTTTCTGCATCTTCTGGAGCTTTAACTTCAATTCCTACATTTCCACAGCTACTAGCCTACATCCTCCATACTACTAGCCTTCAACAACGGTGACCTCTTCATACACAGACTCTCCATCATGTGTTGATGTAACTTTTCTGGCAACTGTTTTATACTCGGGTATCTTTCAGCTTCCCCCACCACTAACTTCATAACTGAACTGTTAGCTGCTTTCTTAGTTCCCACCAAAACAAAAGACAAAAATAACTGCTCACTGAAAACGGAGATGTAGATGACAAATTTGGCACAATGAGCTGGCTTCCTAGCCCTGCTATATCCCCAGATTTTCCATTCCACTTTCTACAGCCACTCTTTGAACTGCCTCTACATACGTCACTTTGTTCTGATCCTTCACAACCTGCACCCATCTAGCATGAACAGACCACTCACAACTGTGAAACCCATTTCAGTTAGGAGCACTTAGGAGCCTCTTCCTTGCAGTTTCGTATTATATGATCTCCACCACACTTACTTTCACCCCAACATGACTCAGCAACATGTCCAACCTTCTGACAATTATAGCATGGCAACAGTGGTTTAATGTACTCCCTCACGTGATATGCCAAAAAAATACTCTGTGACAGTATACCACCTTTAAACGTTAACAGGATGAACAGCTCCATCTCTACGCTTAAATCTCACCACATCAGTTACTTGGGCCCTCTTAAAGTTTACTAAGATTTCCTTCTCAGACAAGCCACCCTAGCGAAAAAAAAAGTATACTTTATTGTATTTTAAATATATTCCCTTTTTCTATAGTACACTGCAAATATACTAACAAAAAATGTACTATCATTAAATATACAAAAGTAGTAGTATCATTTTCACAATGCACTTTAACACACTTTAAAATAATTGTACTTAGTATATTTTCTAAAAAAATATTTTAGAAAAAAATATACTTGAGTGTAATTCAGTTTATTTTTTAAAAGTGTATTTATTTGCACTTTATAAATATATATTGAGTATATTTTAACAGTGTGCTGAAAATGATCATTGTAACAATGCACTGAAAATATATTGTAAAAAATACATTATTTATATCCTGAAGTTGTCAGTGTATCTAATGTTAAATTTGAGTATATTTTTTAGTTACTTATAAATCCTTGGAATCATTATATTTCTTGTGCTATTTATTTCAGTATGAATACATTACAAGCCCATTTAATATATGCAGTGTAGCCTATACAATTTCCAATATGTGTAAAGTTATTAAGTTTACACTGCAGAATCATTTTACAATCGTACACACAAATCTATATTAAACAACACACCAGCAGCACCAAGTAATGC
>JAOTNS010002368.1:0-22064 GCA_028476615.1 Culter alburnus | reverse complement strand
ATTGCCAGAAATTTTGTTCAGGAGGTCAAAAGACTCAAGTAAGATCCGAGTGACTCAATGAATTAGTATTGAAAGTTCAAGATCGAGTACTCTTGGCCAGAAATATGTCCATTGGGTCAAATATGCAATACTTTCTGCCTGAGGTTTCATCAGATGGAGTCAATAAGGAGGTAAAGAAAGTTCTTGATCAAGGACTAATTTGCCAGAAATATGTTCAGTAGGTCTTATGTGGACTTTGTATGGGTGGTCAAATCAGAAGGAGTCAAAAGTATATATAGAAAGTTCAACATCAAGCACACTTAGGCCAGAAATATGTTCCTTAGGTCACATATGGCCTACTGTCTTGTCTGATGTAACACCCAGAGTCAATGAGTCTGTATAGAAATTTCATCAAGGACAAATTTGCCAGAAATTTGTTCAGTGGGTCAAAATGGCTTCATATATGACTCGAGTAACATCAGAGTGAATCAATGAGTGTGTATTGAAAGTTCAAGATTGAGTGCTTTTCGGCCAAAATATGATCATTAGCTCAAATATGGACTCCAGTAAGGCTGATGTGACATCAGAAGGCGTCAGTAAGTGTGTGTAAAAAGTTAAACATCGAGTATTCTTTGGCCAAAAAATATCCATTAGGACACATGCAATACTCTAAGGCTGATGTAAGATCAAAATGAGGCATCTATATAAAGTTCATGATCGAGGACTCTTAGGACTGAAAAACTTTAATCAAGTCTAAAATGGACTAGATGGAGTCATGACTATGTATAGAAAGGTCAAGACTGGGCCAGAAATATGTTCTGAAAGTCATGGACCTTTATATATGGCTGATGTGAAATCAGAAGGCGTCAATGAGTGTATATAAAATCTTCAAAGTCGAATACTTTTTGGCCAGAAATATGTTCCGTCGGTCAAATATGGACTACTGTCTGGCTTATCTAACATCAGATGGAGTCAATAATTATGTAGACAAAATTCATGATCGAGGACAAAAAAATGTTTAAGTAGGTCTAAAATGGACTTCTGTATGGCTGATATAAAATCAGGAGTCAATGAGTATCCATAGAAAGTTCAAGATCAAGCGTTCTCAGGTTAGAAATATGTTTCGAAGGTCAAACATGGACTACTGTCTGTCTGATGAAACACCAATAAGTCTGTATAGAATTTTCAACATCAAGGACTAATTTGCCAGAAATTTGTTCAATAGGTCAAAAATAGGTTAATCCTTGGCTGAAGTAAAATAAGACTGAGTCAGTGAGTATGTATTTGAAAGTTCAAGATTAAGTACCAATTTGACAGAAATATGTGAATTAAGTCAAATGTGCAATACTCTGTGTCTGACGTATCATCAGAAAGAGTCAATGACTTTATATAAAATGTTCATCATCGAGGACTAATTTGCCAGAAATTTGTTCTGTAGGTCAAAATGGGTTTGTATATGACTGAGGTAAGATCAGAGTGACTCAATGAATATGTGTTGAAAGTTCAAGATAGAGTACTGTTGGGCCAGAAATATGTTCATTTGGTAAAATATGGACTACAGTATGGCTGATGTGACATCAGAAAGGCGTCAATATGTATATATAAAAAGTTCAAGATCGAGTACTCTTTGGCCAGAAATATGTCCATTGGGTCAAATATGCAATACTTTATGTCTGACGTTTCATCAGATGGACTCAATGAGTAGGTAAAGAAAGTTCTTGATCGAGGACTAATTTGCCAGAAATATGTTCAGTAGGTCTTATGTGGACTTCTGGTGAAGTAAAATCTGAAGGAGTCAAAGAGTATATATAGAAAGTTCAAGATCAAGCGCACTTAGGCCAGAAATATGTTCCTCGGGTCACATATGTCCTACTGTCTGTCTGATGTAACACCCAAGAGTCAATGAGTCTGTATCTAGAAATTTCATCATCAAGGACAAATTTGCCAGAAATTTGTTCAGCAGGTCAAAATGGCTTCATATATGACTCAAGTAACATCAGAGTGAATCAATGAGTGTGTATTGAAAGTTCAAGATGAATGCTTTTCGGCCAAAAATATGTTCATTAGCTCAAATATGGACTCCAGTAAGGCTGATGTCACATCGGCGGCGTCAGTAAGTGTATGTAAAAAGTTAAAGATCGAGTATTCTTTGGTCAGAAATAAGTCCATTAGGTCACATGCAATATACTCTATGGCTGATGTAAGATCAAAATGAGGCAACTACATAAAGTTCATGATCGAGGACTCTTAGGACTGAAAAAATTTAATCAAGTCTAAAATGGAGTTCTGTAAAGCTGAAGAAAAAAACCCAGAAGGAGTCAATGACTATGTATGGATAGTTCACCATTGAGGACTAATTTGCCAGAACTATGTTCAGTATGCCTAAAAATGGACTTCTTTATGGGTGAAGTAACATCAGAAGGAGTCAATAGTCATGTATGAAAAGTTCAAGTTTGAGAACTCTTTGGCCAGCAATATGACCTTTAGGTCAAATTTGCAGTATTTATGGCTGACATATCATCAGATGGAGTCAATGAGGATGTATAGAAAGTTTATGATCGAGGACTTGTTATTTGCCAGAAATATGTCCATTAGGCGAAATATGCAATGCTCTATGGCTGAAGTAACATCAAAATGAGGCATGTATATAAAGTTCATAATTGAGGACTCTTGGGACCGAAAAACTTTAATCAAGTCTAAAATGGACTCCTGTATGGCTGAAAAATTTCAGATGGAGTCAATGACTATGTATAGAAAGTTCAGATATAGACCTCTATATATGGCTGATGTGAAATCAGAAGGCATCAATGAGTGTATATAAATCTTCAATGTCGAATACTTTTTGGCCAGAAATGTGTTCCGTCGGTCAAATATGGACTACTGTCTGGCTTATCTAACATGAGATGGTCAATAATTATGTAGACAAAATTCATGATCGAGGACCAAAAAATATTTATGTTGGTCTAAAATGGACTTCTATATGGCTGAAGTAATAGAAAGTTCAAGATAAAGCGCTCTTAGGCCCGAAATGTTTCTAAGGTCAAATATGGACTACTGTTTCTCTGATGAAACACCAGAAGGAGTCAATAAGTCTGTATGGAATTTTCAACATCAAGGACTATTTTACAGAAATTTGTTAGTAGGTCAAAATAGCTTCATACATTGCTCAAGTAACATCAGAGTGAATCAGTGAGTGTGTATTGAAAGTTCAAGATCGACTACTTTTCGGCCAGAAATATGTTCACTGGGTCAAATATGGACTCCAGGAAGGCTGATGTGACATTAGAAGGCATTAGTAAGTATATGTAAAAAGATCAAGATCGAGTATGGCCAGAAATATGTCCATTATGTCAAATATGCAATACTCTATGGCTCAGGTAACATCAGAGTGAGGCATGTATGTAAAGTTCATGTTCGAGGACTCTTGGGACCGAAAAACTTTGATCAAGTCTAAAATGGACTTCTGTATGGCTGATATAAAATCAGAAGGAGTCAATGAGCATCCATAGAAAGTTTAAGATCAAGCGCTCTCAGGCTAGAAATATGTTTCTAAGGTTAAACATGGACTACTGTCTGTCTGATGAAACACCAATAAGTCTGTATAGAATTTTCAACATCAAGGACTAATTTGCCAGAAATTTGTTCAATAGGTCAAAAATAGGTTAATCCTTGGCTGAAGTAAAATAAGACTGAGTCAGTGAGTATGAATTTGAAAGTTCAAGATTGAGTACCAATTTGACAGAAATATGTGAATTAAGTCAAATGTGCAATACTCTGTGTCTGACGTATCATCAGAAAGAGTCAATGACTTTATATAAAAGTTCATCATCGAGGACTAATTTGCCAGAAATTTGTTCAGTAGGTCAAAATGACTCAAGTAAGATCCGAGTGACTCAATGAATTATGTATTGAAAGTTCAAGATCGAGTACTCTTTGGCCAGAAATATGTCCATTGGGTCAAATATGCAATACTTTATGCCTGAGGTTTCATCAGATGGAGTCAATAAGGAGGTAAAGAAAGTTCTTGATCAAGGACTAATTTGCCAGAAATATGTTCAGTAGGTCTTATGTGGACTTTGTATGGGTGGTCAAATCAGAAGGAGTCAAGAGTATATATAGAAAGTTCAACATCAAGCACACTTAGGCCAGAAATATGTTCCTTAGGTCACATATGGCCTACTGTCTTGTCTGATGTAACACCCAGAGTCAATGAGTCTGTATAGAAATTTCATCATCAAGGACAAATTTGCCAGAAATTTGTTCAGTGGGTCAAAATGGCTTCATATATGACTCGAGTAACATCAGAGTGAATCAATGAGTGTGTATTGAAAGTTCAAGATTGAGTGCTTTTCGGCCAAAAATATGATCATTAGCTCAAATATGGACTCCAGTAAGGCTGATGTGACATCAGAAGGCGTCAGTAAGTGTGTGTAAAAAGTTAAACATCGAGTATTCTTTGGCCAGAAAATATCCATTAGGACACATGCAATACTCTAAGGCTGATGTAAGATCAAAATGAGGCATCTATATAAAGTTCATGATCGAGGACTCTTAGGACTGAAAAACTTTAATCAAGTCTAAAATGGACTAGATGGAGTCAATGACTATGTATAGAAAGGTCAAGACTGGGCCAGAAATATGTTCTGAAAGTCATGGACCTTTATATATGGCTGATGTGAAATCAGAAGGCGTCAATGAGTGTATAAAATCTTCAAAGTCGAATACTTTTTGGCCAGAAATATGTTCCGTCGGTCAAATATGGACTACTGTCTGGCTTATCTAACATCAGATGGAGTCAATAATTATGTAGACAAAATTCATGATCGAGGACAAAAAATGTTTAAGTAGGTCTAAAATGGACTTCTGTATGGCTGAAGTAAAAAATCAGGAGTCAATGACTGTCTTTAGAAAGTTCAAGATAAAGCACTCTTAGGCCCCAAATATGTTTCTAAGGTGGACTACTGTCTGTCTGATGAAACAAAAGAAGGAGTCAATAAGTCTGTGTGGAATTTTCAACATCAAGGACTAATTTGCCAGAAATTTGTTCAGTAGGTCAAAATGGCTCCATACATGGCTCAAGTAACATCAGAAGGTGTCAGTAAGTATATAAAAAAGATCAAGATCGAGTATTCTTTGGCCAGAAATATGTCCATTATGTCAAATATGCAAAACTCTATGGCTCAGGTAACATCAGAGTGAGGCATGTATGTAAAGTTCATGATCGAGGACTTGGGACCGAAAAACTTTAATCAAGTCTAAAATGGACTTCTGTATGGCTGATATAAAATCAGGAGTCAATGAGCATCCATAGAAAGTTTAAGATCAAGCGCTCTCAGGCTAGAAATATGTTTCTAAGGTAAACATGGACTACTGTCTGTCTGATGAAACACCAATAAGTCTGTATAGAATTTTCAACATCAAGGACTAATTTGCCAGAAATTTGTTCAATAGGTCAAAAATAGGTTAATCCTTGGCTGAAGTAAATAAGACTGAGTCAGTGAGTATGAATTTGAAAGTTCAAGATTGAGTACCAATTTGACAGAAATATGTGAATTAAGTCAAATGTGCAATACTCTGTGTCTGACGTATCATCAGAAAGAGTCAATGACTTTATATAAAAAGTTCATCATCGAGGACTAATTTGCCAGAAATTTGTTCAGTAGGTCAAAATGACTCAAGTAAGATCCAAGTGACTCAATGAATTATGTATTGAAAGTTCAAGATCGAGTACTCTTTGGCCAGAAATATGTCCATTGGGTCAAATATGCAATACTTTATGCCTGAGGTTTCATCAGATGGAGTCAATAAGGAGGTAAAGAAAGTTCTTGATCAAGGACTAATTGCCAGAAATATGTTCAGTAGGTCTTATGTGGACTTTGTATGGGTGGTCAAATCAGAAGGAGTCAAAGAGTATATATAGAAAGTTCAACATCAAGCACACTTAGGCCAAAAATATGTTCCTTAGGTCACATATGGCCTACTGTCTGTCTGATGTAACACCCAGAGTCAATGAGTCTGTATAGAAATTTCATCATCAAGGACAAATTTGCCAGATATTTGTTCAGTAGGTCAAAATGGCTTCATATGACTCGAGTAACATCAGAGTGAATCAATGAGTGTGTATTGAAAGTTCAAGATTGAGTGCTTTTCGGCCAAAAATATGATCATTAGCTCAAATATGGACTCCAGTAAGGCTGATGTGACATCAGAAGGCGTCAGTAAGTGTGTGTAAAAAGTTAAACATCGAGTATTCTTTGGCCAGAAAATATCCATTAGGACACATGCAATACTCTATGGCTGATGTAAGATCAAAATGAGGCATCTATATAAAGTTCATGATCGAGGACTCTTAGGACTGAAAAACTTTAATCAAGTCTAAAATGGACTAGATGGAGTCAATGACTATGTATAGAAAGGTCAAGACTGGGCCAGAAATATGTTCTGAAGTCATGGACCTCTATATATGGCTGATGTGAAATCAGAAGGCGTCAATGAGTGTATATAAAATCTTCAAAGTCGAATACTTTTTGGCCAGAAATATGTTCCGTCGGTCAAATATGGACTACTGTCTGGCTTATCTAACATCAGATGGAGTCAATAATTATGTAGACAAAAATTCATGATCGAGGACAAAAAAATGTTTAAGTAGGTCTAAAATGGACTTCTGTATAGCTGAAGAAAAAACTCAGGAGTCAATGACTGTCTTTAGAAAGTTCAAGATAAAGCACTCTTAGGCCCCAAATATGTTTCTAAGGTGGACTACTGTCTGTCTGATGAAACAAAAGAAGTCAATAAGTCTGTATGGAATTTTCAACATCAAGGACTAATTTGCCAGAAATTTGTTCAGTAGGTCAAAATGGCTCCATACAGGCTCAAGTAACATCAGAAGTTGTCAGTAAGTATATATAAAAAGATCAAGATCGAGTATTCTTTGGCCAGAAATATGTCCATTATGTCAAATATGCAAAACTCTATGGCCCAGGTAACATCAGAGTGAGGCATGTATGTAAAGTTCATGATCGAGGACTCTTGGGACCGAAAAACTTTAATCAAGTCTAAAATGGACTTCTGTATGGCTGATATAAAATCAGGAGTCAAAGAGTATCCATAGAAAGTTTAAGATCAAGCGCTCTCAGGCTAGAAATATGTTTAAGGTAAACATGGTGTCTGTCTGATGAAACACCAATAAGTCTGTATAGAATTTTCAACATCAAGGACTAATTTGCCAGAAATTTGTTCAATAGGTCAAAAATAGGTTAATCCTTGGCTGAAGTAAAATAAGACTGAGTCAGTGAGTATGAATTTGAAAGTTCAAGATTGAGTACCAATTTGACAGAAATATGTGAATTAAGTCAAATGTGCAATACTCTGTGTCTGACGTATCATCAGAAAGAGTCAATGACTTTATATAAAAAGTTCATCATCGAGGACTAATTTGCCAGAATTTGTTCAGTAGGTCAAAATGACTCAAGTAAGATCCGAGTGACTCAATGAATATGTATGAAAGTTCAGATCGAGTACTCTTTGGCCAGAAATATGTCCATTGGGTCAAATATGCAATACTTTATGCTGAGGTTTCATCAGATGGAGTCAATAAGGAGTAAAGAAAGTTCTTGATCAAGGACTAATTTGCCAGAAATATGTTCAGTAGGTCTTATGTGGACTTCTGTATGGGTGGTCAAATCAGAAGGAGTCAAAGAGTATATATAGAAAGTTCAACATCAAGCACACTTAGGCCAGAAATATGTTCAGGTCACATATGGCCTACTGTCTTGTCTGATGTAACACCCAGAGTCAATGAGTCTGTATAGAAATTTCATCATCAAGGACAAATTTGCCAGAAATTTGTTCAGTGGGTCAAAATGGCTTCATATATGACTCGAGTAACATCAGAGTGAATCAATGAGTGTGTATTGAAAGTTCAAGATTGAGTGCTTTTCGGCCAAAATATGATCATTAGCTCAAATATGGACTCCAGTAAGGCTGATGTGACATCAGAAGGCGTCAGTAAGTGTGTGTAAAAAGTTAAACATCGAGTATTCTTTGGCCAGAAAAATATCCATTAGGACACATGCAATACTCTAAGGCTGATGTAAGATCAAAATGAGGCATCTATATAAAGTTCATGATCGAGGACTCTTAGGACTGAAAAACTTTAATCAAGTCTAAAATGGACTAGATGGAGTCAATGACTATGTATAGAAAGGTCAAGACTGGGCCAGAAATATGTTCTGAAAGTCATGGACCTTATATATGGCTGATGTGAAATCAGAAGGCGTCAATGAGTGTATATAAAATCTTCAAAGTCGAATACTTTTTGGCCAGAAATATGTTCCGTCGGTCAAATATGGACTACTGTCTGGCTTATCTAACATCAGATGGAGTCAATAATTATGTAGACAAAATTCATGATCGAGGACAAAAAATGTTTAAGTAGGTCTAAAATGGACTTCTGTATGGCTGAAGTAAAAAATCAGGAGTCAATGACTGTCTTTAGAAAGTTCAAGATAAAGCACTCTTAGGCCCCAAATATGTTTCTAAGGTGGACTACTGTCTGTCTGATGAAACAAAAGAAGGAGTCAATAAGTCTGTGTGGAATTTTCAACATCAAGGACTAATTTGCCAGAAATTTGTTCAGTAGGTCAAAATGGCTCCATACATGCTCAAGTAACATCAGAAGGTGTCAGTAAGTATATAAAAAAGATCAAGATCGAGTATTCTTTGGCCAGAAATATGTCCATTATGTCAAATATGCAAAACTCTATGGCTCAGGTAACATCAGAGTGAGGCATGTATGTAAAGTTCATGATCGAGGACTCTTGGGACCGAAAAACTTTAATCAAGTCTAAAATGGACTTCTGTATGGCTGATATAAAATCAGAAGGAGTCAATGAGCATCCATAGAAAGTTTAAGATCAAGCGCTCTCAGGCTAGAAATATGTTTCTAAGGTTAAACATGGACTACTGTCTGTCTGATGAAACACCAATAAGTCTGTATAGAATTTTCAACATCAAGGACTAATTTGCCAGAAATTTGTTCAATAGGTCAAAAATAGGTTAATCCTTGGCTGAAGTAAAATAAGACTGAGTCAGTGAGTATGAATTTGAAAGTTCAAGATTGAGTACCAATTTGACAGAAATATGTGAATTAAGTCAAATGTGCAATACTCTGTGTCTGACGTATCATCAGAAAGAGTCAATGACTTTATATAAAAAGTTCATCATCGAGGACTAATTTGCCAGAAATTTGTTCAGTAGGTCAAAATGACTCAAGTAAGATCCGAGGACTCAATGAATTATGTATTGAAAGTTCAAGATAGAGTACTCTTTGGCCAGAAATATGTCCATTGGGTCAAATATGCAATACTTTATGCCTGAGGTTCATCAGATGGAGTCAATAAGGAGGTAAAGAAAGTTCTTGATCAAGGACTAATTTGCCAGAAATATGTTCAGTAGGTCTTATGTGGACTTCTGTATGGGTGGTCAAATCAGAAGGAGTCAAAGAGTATATATAGAAAGTTCAACATCAAGCACACTTAGGCCAGAAATATGTTCCTTAGGTCACATATGGCCTACTGTCTTGTCTGATGTAACACCCAGAGTCAATGAGTCTGTATAGAAATTTCATCATCAAGGACAAATTTGCCAGAAATTTGTTCAGTGGGTCAAAATGGCTTCATATATGACTCGAGTAACAGTCAATGAGTGTGTATTGAAAGTTCAAGATTGAGTGCTTTTCGGCCAAAAATATGATCATTAGCTCAAATATGGACTCCAGTAAGGCTGATGTGACATCAGAAGGCGTCAGTAAGTGTGTGTAAAAAGTTAAACATCGAGTATTCTTTGGCCAGAAAAATATCCATTAGGACACATGCAATACTCTAAGGCTGATGTAAGATCAAAATGAGGCATCTATATAAAGTTCATGATCGAGGACTCTTAGGACTGAAAAACTTTAATCAAGTCTAAAATGGACTAGATGGAGTCAATGACTATGTATAGAAAGGTCAAGACTGGGCCAGAATATGTTCTGAAAGTCATGGACCTTATATATGGCTGATGTGAAATCAGAAGGCGTCAATGAGTGTATATAAAATCTTCAAAGTCGAATACTTTTTGGCCAGAAATATGTTCCGGTCAAATATGGACTACTGTCTGGCTTATCTAACATCAGATGGAGTCAATAATTATGTAGACAAAATTCATGATCGAGGACAAAAAAATGTTTAAGTAGGTCTAAAATGGACTTCTGTATGGCTGATATAAAATCAGGAGTCAATGAGTATCCATAGAAAGTTCAAGATCAAGCGTTCTCAGGTTAGAAATATGTTTCGAAGGTCAAACATGGACTACTGTCTGTCTGATGAAACACCAATAAGTCTGTATAGAATTTTCAACATCAAGGACTAATTTGCCAGAAATTTGTTCAATAGGTCAAAAATAGGTTAATCCTTGGCTGAAGTAAAATAAGACTGAGTCAGTGAGTATGTATTTGAAAGTTCAAGATTAAGTACCAATTTGACAGAAATATGTGAATTAAGTCAAATGTGCAATACTCTGTGTCTGACGTATCATCAGAAAGAGTCAATGACTTTATATAAAATGTTCATCATCGAGGACTAATTTGCCAGAAATTTGTTCTGTAGGTCAAAATGGGTTTGTATATGACTGAGGTAAGATCAGAGTGACTCAATGAATATGTGTTGAAAGTTCAAGATAGAGTACTGTTGGGCCAGAAATATGTTCATTTGGTAAAATATGGACTACAGTATGGCTGATGTGACATCAGAAAGGCGTCAATATGTATATATAAAAAGTTCAAGATCGAGTACTCTTTGGCCAGAAATATGTCCATTGGGTCAAAATATGCAATACTTTATGTCTGACGTTTCATCAGATGGACTCAATGAGTAGGTAAAGAAAGTTCTTGATCGAGGACTAATTTGCCAGAAATATGTTCAGTAGGTCTTATGTGGACTTCTGGTGAAGTAAAATCTGAAGGAGTCAAAGAGTATATATAGAAAGTTCAAGATCAAGCGCACTTAGACCAGAAATATGTTCCTCGGGTCACATATGTCCTACTGTCTGTCTGATGTAACACCCAAGAGTCAATGAGTCTGTATCTAGAAATTTCATCATCAAGGACAAATTTGCCAGAAATTTGTTCAGTAGGTCAAAATGGCTTCATATATGACTCAAGTAACATCAGAGTGAATCAATGAGTGTGTATTGAAAGTTCAAGATGAGTGCTTTTCGGCCAAAAATATGTTCATTAGCTCAAATATGGACTCCAGTAAGCTGATGTCACATCGGGCGGCGTCAGTAATGTATGTAAAAAGTTAAAGATCGAGTATTCTTTGGTCAGAAATAAGTCCATTAGGTCACATGCAATATACTCTATGGCTGATGTAAGATCAAAATGAGGCAACTACATAAAGTTCATGATCGAGGACTCTTAGGACTGAAAAAATTTAATCAAGTCTAAAATGGAGTTCTGTAAAGCTGAAGGAAAAAAACCCAGAAGGAGTCAATGACTATGTATGGATAGTTCACCATTGAGGACTAATTTGCCAGAACTATGTTCAGTATGCCTAAAAATGGACTTCTTTATGGGTGAAGTAACATCAGAAGGAGTCAATAGTCATGTATGAAAAGTTCAAGTTTGAGAACTCTTTGGCCAGCAATATGACCTTTAGGTCAAATTTGCAGTATTCTATGGCTGACATATCATCAGATGGAGTCAATGAGGATGTATAGAAAGTTTATGATCGAGGACTTGTTATTTGCCAGAAATATGTCCATTAGGCGAAATATGCAATGCTCTATGGCTGAAGTAACATCAAAATGAGGCATGTATATAAAGTTCATAATTGAGGACTCTTGGGACCGAAAAACTTTAATCAAGTCTAAAATGGACTCCTGTATGGCTGAAAAATTTCAGATGGAGTCAATGACTATGTATAGAAAGTTCAGATATAGACCTCTATATATGGCTGATGTGAAATCAGAAGGCATCAATGAGTGTATATAAAATCTTCAATGTCGAATACTTTTTGGCCAGAAATGTGTTCCGTCGGTCAAATATGGACTACTGTCTAACATGAGATGGTCAATAATTATGTAGACAAAATTCATGATCGAGGACCAAAAAATATTTATGTTGGTCTAAAATGGACTTCTATATGGCTGAAGTAATAGAAAGTTCAAGATAAAGCGCTCTTAGGCCCGAAATATGTTTCTAAGGTCAAATATGGACTACTGTTTCTCTGATGAAACACCAGAAGGAGTCAATAAGTCTGTATGGAATTTTCAACATCAAGGACTATTTTACAGAAATTTTTGTTAGTAGGTCAAAATGGCTTCATACATTGCTCAAGTAACATCAGAGTGAATCAGTGAGTGTGTATTGAAAGTTCAAGATCGACTACTTTTCGGCCAGAAATATGTTCACTGGGTCAAATATGGACTCCAGGAAGGCTGATGTGACATTAGAAGGCATTAGTAAGTATATGTAAAAAGATCAAGATCGAGTATGGCCAGAAATATGTCCATTATGTCAAATATGCAATACTCTATGGCTCAGGTAACATCAGAGTGAGGCATGTATGTAAAGTTCATGATCGAGGACTCTTGGGACCGAAAAACTTTAATCAAGTCTAAAATGGACTTCTGTATGGCTGATATAAAATCAGGAGTCATGAGTATCCATAGAAAGTTCAAGATCAAGCGTTCTCAGGCTAGAAATATGTTTCGAAGGTCAAACATGGACTACTGTCTGTCTGATGAAACACCAATAAGTCTGTATAGAATTTTCAACATCAAGGACTAATTTGCCAGAAATTTGTTCAATAGGTCAAAAATAGGTTAATCCTTGGCTGAAGTAAAATAAGACTGAGTCAGTGAGTATGTATTTGAAAGTTCAAGATTAAGTACCAATTTGACAGAAATATGTGAATTAAGTCAAATGTGCAATACTCTGTGTCTGACGTATCATCAGAAAGAGTCAATGACTTTATATAAAAAGTTCATCATCGAGGACTAATTTGCCAGAAATTTGTTCTGTAGGTCAAAATGGGTTCGTATATGACTGAGGTAAGATCAGAGTGACTCAATGAATATGTGTTGATAGTTCAAGATAGCGTACTGTTGGGCCAGAAATATGTTCATTTGGTAAAATATGGACTACAGTATGGCTGATGTGACATCAGAAAGGCGTCAATATGTATATATAAAAAGTTCAAGATGGAGTACTCTTTGGCCAGAAATATGTCCATTGGGTCAAATATGCAATACTTTATGTCTGACGTTTCATCAGATGGACTCAATGAGTAGGTAAAGAAAGTTCTTGATCGAGGACTAATTTGCCAGAAATATGTTCAGTAGGTCTTATGTGGACTTCTGGTGAAGTAAAATCTGAAGGAGTCAAAGAGTATATATAGAAAGTTCAAGATCAAGCGCACTTAGGCCAGAAATATGTTCCTCGGGTCACATATGTCCTACTGTCTGTCTGATGTAACACCAAGAGTCAATGAGTCTGTATCTAGAAATTTCATCATCAAGGACAAATTTGCCAGAAATTTGTTCAGTAGGTCAAAATGGCTTCATATATGACTCAAGTAACATCAGAGTGAATCAATGAGTGTGTATTGAAAGTTCAAGATGAGTGCTTTTCGGCCAAAAATATGTTCATTAGCTCAAATATGGACTCCAGTAAGGCTGATGTCACATCGGGCGGCGTCAGTAAGTGTATGTAAAAAGTTAAAGATCGAGTATTCTTTGGTCAGAAATAAGTCCATTAGGTCACATGCAATATACCCTATGGCTGATGTAAGATCAAAATGAGGCAACTACATAAAGTTCATGATCGAGGACTCTTAGGACTGAAAAAATTTAATCAAGTCTAAAATGGAGTTCTGTAAAGCTGAAGGAAAAAAACCCAGAAGGAGTCAATGACTATGTATGGATAGTTCACCATTGAGGACTAATTTGCCAGAACTATGTTCAGTATGCCTAAAAATGGACTTCTTTATGGGTGAAGTAACATCAGAAGGAGTCAATAGTCATGTATTGAAAATTCAAGTTCGACTACTTTTCGGCCAGAAATATATTCATTAGGTCAAATATGCACTCCAGAAAGGCTGATGTGACATCAGAAGGCGTCAGTAAGTATATGTAAAAAGTTCAAGATCGAGTATTCTTTGGCCAGAAATATCTCTTTATTGCATTAGAAATATGTTAGTCCTTGTATAAGATGCAAGCAAACAGTGCATATCTTACATGTTGCAATGCAATAGCACTTATTTTATATTAATTTCTTCTATTAATCTGTTCTTGATGCATTGCAATAAAACAGCATATGTTGTTTGTTTTCTGTTTAATGCAAAAGGAACGAGTTAGTTAATCTATGCAACGCAGTGCAACAAGCACCTGACGTGTTGTTATGTCTTTGTAAAGACGCAAGCAACACGGATCAAGTTACTGCAATGTAATTATTTGTTATCTCTTCAATGCATAATGGATGAGTTGGTTCACAAATCGCAACACAACGAGTTATGTTTTATCTCTTCAATGCAGGAGCAATACGTTAGTTCTGTATAGGATGCAAGCAAACAGTGCATAGCTTACATGTTGCAATGCAAAACACATATATTATATTAATTTCCTCTATGCACATCGTAATAAGTCAACTATTGTAATCAATGCAATTAAACAGTTCTTGATGCATTGCAAACCAACAACATATGTTATTTGTTTTTTCTTCAATGCACAAAGGAAAGAGTTCGTTTTTGTATGCAACGCAGTGCAACAAACACCTGTAGTGTTCTCTCTTCGCAGCGAAACGGAATAACTTTCTGAAATGTAATGCACATGTTATGTGTTATCTCTTCAATGCATGAGCAATACGTTAGTTCTTGTATAGGATGCAAGTAAACAGCGCATAAACTTATTCGTTGCAATGTAACATCGTAATGAGTTAACTATTGCAATAGAAAATGGAATAACTTACTGAAATGCAATGCACATGTTGTGTATGCAATGCAGTGCAACAAGCACATTTCATGTGTTATAACTTCTCTGCACAACGGATCAAGTTACTGCCATGCAATACACGTTATTTGTTATCTCTTCAATGCTTAAGGAATAGTAGGTTTTGTACACATGCAAGAAAACAGCGCATAAAAACATGTTAGTTTTTATGCATTGCAGTGCAACAGCACGTATTAAATCTCTTTGCACAACATATGTTATGTGTTATGTGTTATGTCTCAGTGCATGACGGCTGAGTTAGCTCTTTCATCGCAATACAACTAATGTATCTCTTCAATGCATGAGTAATACGTTAGGTTTTGTATAGGATGCAAGGAAACAGTGCATATCTTACATGTTGTAATGCAGCAGTACATATGTTTTTTTTTTTATTCTATGCACAGCGTAAAGCAATGCACAGTGTAATGCAATGCACTGAAACAATTCATGATGCATTGGAATGCACCAGCATATCTGATTTGTTTTCTCTTCAATGCACAAAGGAAAGAGTTAGTTCTTGTTGCAACGCATTGCAACAAGCACCTGCAGTGTTCTCTCTTCGCAGCGAAACGGAATAACTTACTGAAATGCAGTGCACATGTTACGTGTTATCTCTTCAATGCATAACGGATGAGTTAGTTAAATTCATCGCAACACAACGAGTTATGTGTTATATCTTGAATGCATTAAGAATACACTAGCTCTCGTATACGGTGTAAGGAAACTTAACATATGATAATGAGTTAAAGATAAACTCATTATCTTACATGTAATGAAACAGCACATAAGTTATATTAATTTCTTCTATGCACAGCGTAATAAGTTAACTATTGTATGCAAGACTTTGAAACAGTTTTAATTCACAAAGTTAGTTCTTTTATGCAACACGGTGCAACAAGCACCGGTCGAGTTATCTCTTCACAGCGAAATGTGAATAACTTACAGAAATGCCATGCACATGTAATGTGTTAAATCTCAATGCATTACGGATAGATTTTTCATTCATCGCAACACAAAGAGTTACGTGTTATATCTTGAATGCATTAAGAATACGTTAGCTCGATGTAAGGAAACAGTGCATAACTTATGTTAGCTCTTGTATGCATTGCAATGCAACAGCACGTTATATTAATTTCTTTCCACAACATGTTAATTATTGTATGCAGTGCACTGAAAAACTTACTGAAGTGCAACGCACATGTTATGTTTTATATCTTCTAAGCATAACGGATGAGTTAGTTCATTCATCGCAACACAACGAGTTATGTTATCTCTTCAGATAAGTAAGCAATAAGTTAACTAATGGACAATGAAATAACTCACTGAAAATGCAATGTATATTATGTGCAATGTTTATTAAATACAATATTTCTTATGTCTCAGTGCATGACGGCTGAGTTAGCTCATTCATCGCAATACACCTAGTTATGTATCTCTTCAATGCATGAGCAATGCATAGTTCTTGTATAGGATGCAAGGAAACAGTGCATATCTTACATGTTGTAATGCAACAGCACATAAGTTATATTAATTTCATCTATGCACAGCGTATTAAGTTAACTATATTGTAAGCAATGCACTGAAACAGTTTTAATGCATGAGCAATACGTTAGTTCTTGTATACAATGCATGAAGCAGTGTTAGCTCTTTGCAATGCAAACAGCATGTTCTATAAATTTCTTCTGTGCATAACAAAACATAAGTTAATTATTGTATGCAATGCAATGAAAGAGTTAGTTCTTATATTTATTGCAGTGCAACAGCATATGTGTTTTGTTTTCTGTTCAATGCACGAAGAAAAGAGTTAGTTTTGTATGCAATACAGTGCAACAATGCAGCACCTGTCCATGTGTCCATCTTCATTGCACATGTTACGTGTTTTCTCTTCAATGCAAACGCTATTTCTTGTATAGAATGCAAGCAAACGTAGAAGTTCTTGATTAATAAGTTAACTATTGTAAGCAATGCAATTAAACAGTTTTGATGCATTGCAAAACAGCAACATATGTTATTTATTTTTTCTACACTGCAAAAACGAAAGAGTGTTTCTGTATGCAACGCATTGCAACACTCGTATGCTCATATGCATACATCGTATGCTCTCGTATACGATGTAAGGAAACAGTGCATATCTCACATGTTGTAATGCAACAGCACATAAGTTATATTAATTTCTTCTATACACAGCGTAATAAGTATTATTGTATTATTGTAATTGTATTGTATACAATGCATGAAGCGGTGTTATCTCTTTGCAAAACAGCATGTTCTATAAATTTCTTCTGTGCATACCAAAACATAAGTTAATTATTGTATGCAATGCAATGAAAGAGTTAGTTCTTATATTTATTGCAGTGCAACAGCATATGTGTTTTGTTTTCTGTTCAATGCACGAAGGAAAGAGTTAGTTCTTGTATGCAAATGCAATGCAACAAGCACCTGTCCACGTGTCCATCCCTTCATTGCACTTCGGATCAAGTTTCTGCAATGCGGTGCACGTTACGTGTTTTCTCTTCGGTGCATGAGGAAAACGCTATTTCTTGTACAGAATGCAATTAAACAGTTCTTGATGCATTGCAAAACAGCAACATATGTTATTTATTTTTTCTACAATGCAAAAAGGAAAGAGTTAGTTTCTGTATGCAACGCATTGCACCTGTCGTCTCATTTCTTCACTGCAAAACGGGAGAACTTGCAATGCACGTTATGTGTTATATCTCAATACATAACGGATGTTAGTTCATTCATGTGTTTTCTCTTCAATGCATAAGGCATAAGTTAGTTTTTGTACACAATGCAAGGAAACAGCGCATAAATTACGTCAGTTTTTTCTGCATTGCAGTGCTACAGCACGTTATATAAATTTCTTCTTTGCACAACATATATTAATTAAAGTATTATTTATTATGTAATTATTGTATTATTGTACAATGCACTGAAACAGTTCTTAATGCGTTGCAAAGCAACGGCATTTGTGGTTCGTTTTCTCATTAATGCACAAAGTAAAGAGTATGTCGTGCTATCGCTTCACAGCGAAACGGAATAACTTACATGTAATGTGTATGCAATGCAGCGCAACAAGCACCTGTCATGTGTTATCTCTTCATTTCACTACGGATTAAGTTACTGCAATGCAATGTGTTATCTCTTAAATGCAAGAGGAATACGTTATTTCTTGTATAGGATGTAAGCAAACAGTGCATAATGCAATGCCACAGCACATATGTTTCTATTAATTTCTTCTATACACAACGTAATAAGTTAACTATCGTACAGTTAAACAGTTCTTGATGTTGCTTATGTTGCAAAACAACAGCATAAGTTATTTGTTTTCTCTTCGATGCAAAAAGGAAAGAGTTATTTCCTGTATGCATCGCATTGCGACAAGCACCTGTCGTTTTATCTCTTCACTACAAAACGGTAAATCTTGCAATGCAAGTTATGTGTTACATCTTCATACATAATAGATGCGTTTGTTCATTCATGCGTTATCTCTTAATG
This sequence comes from Culter alburnus, assembly GCA_028476615.1. Lineage (NCBI taxonomy): Eukaryota > Metazoa > Chordata > Actinopteri > Cypriniformes > Xenocyprididae > Culter > Culter alburnus. The sequence continues at coordinate 3,557 of JAOTNS010002368.1, read as the reverse complement.
CATAAGGAATAAGTTAGTTTGTGTACACAAAGCAAGGAAACAGTGCATAACTTATGTTAGTTCTTTGCAGTGCAACAGCACGTTATATTAATTTCTTCTTTCCACAACATGTTAATTATTGTATGCAGTGCACTGAATTGTTTGCAATACACAGCATATGTGTTAATGTTATATGTGATATGTGATTTGATGCATGAGGAATGCGTTATTTCTGTATACAATGCAAGGAAACAGTGCATAACTTACGATTGTAATGCAACAGCACATTTATTGTATTAATTTCTTCTACGAACAGCGTAATAATTTAACTATTGAATACAATGCACTGACACATATGTGATTTGTTTTCTCTTCAATGCACAAAGAGTTAGTTCTTGTATGCAACGCAGTGCAACAACACCTTAATGCACCTGTTATCTCTTCACTGCAAAACGGAATAACTTACTGAAATGCCATGCACATGTTATGCGTTATATCTCAATGCATAACGGATGCGTTAGTTCATTTATCGCAGCACAACATATGTTATGTGTTATCTGAAATTTCAGTATATTCCAATTGACTCCATCTGATATTAGATCAGTTCATATTTGGCTGACTGACCATAATTCTAACCAAACAGTATTTGATATTGAACTTTTTACATATACTCACACATAATATTGAGTCCTCGATCATGTTTGAACTCCTGAACATATTTCTGACAAATTAGTCCTCAATCTTGAACTTTCCTTACATAGTCATTGACCCCCTTCTGTTTTTTCCCTTCAGCTTTACAGGAGTCCATTGTAGACTTGATTAAAGTTTTTTAGTCCTAAGAGTCCTTGATCGTGAACTTTATATAGATGCCTCATTTTGATAATGCTTCAGCCATAGAGCATTGCATATTTCACCTAATGGAAACATTTCTGGCAAATAACAAGTCCTCGATCATAAACTTTATATACATACTCATTGACTCCATCTGATGATACATCAGCCATAGAATACTGCAAATTTGACCTTAAGGTCATATTGCTGGCCAAAGAGTTCTTACACTTGAACATTTCATAAATGACTATTGACTCCTTCTGATGTTACTTCACCCATAAAGAAGTCCATATTAGGCATACTGAACATATTTCTGGCAAATTAGTCCTCAATCCTGAACTTTCCATAGTTCCATGAACTTATGTTTTTTTTTCCCTTCAGCTTTACAGGAGTCCATTTTAGACTTGATTAAAGTTTTTCAGTCCTCAGTCTTCGATCATGAACTTTATATAGATGCCTCATTTTGATCTTACTTCAGCCATAGAGTATTGCATGTGACCTAACGGACATATTTCTAGCCAAAAAGTCAAATGTGCAATACTCTGTGTCTGACTGTTCAGTAGGTCAAAAATGGGTTTGTATATGACTCAAGTAAGATCAGAGTGACCAAATGAATATGTATTGAAAGGTCAAGATTGAGTACTTCTCGGCCATAAATATGTTCATTTGGTAAATGGACTACAGTATGGGCTAATGTGACATCAGAAAGGCGTCCATTGACGTCCATCAAGATTGCAATACTTTATAACCTGACGTTTCATGAGATGAGTCAATGAGTAGGTAAACAAAGTTCTTGATAGAGGACTAAATTGCCAGAAATATGTTCAGTAGGTCTTATGTGGACTTCTGTATGGGTGAAGTCAAATCAGAAGGAGTCAAAGAGTATATATAGAAAGTTCAACATCAAGCACACTTAGGCCAGAAATATGTTCCTTAGGTCATATATGGCCTACTGTCTGTCTGATGTAACACCCAGAGTCAATGAGTCTGTATAGAAATTTCATCATCAAGGACAAATTTGCCAGAAATTTGTTCAAATTTCAAAATGGCTCAAGTAGGTCAAAATGGCTTCATATATGACTCGAGTAACATCAGAGTGAATCAATGAGTGTGTATTGAAAGTTCAAGATTGAGTGCTTTTCGGCCAAAAATATGATCATTAGCTCAAATATGGACTCCAGTAAGGCTGATGTGACATCAGAAGGCGTCAGTAAGTGTATGTAAAAAGTTAAACATCGAGTATTCTTTGGCCAGAAAAATGAATATGTATTGTCAAATAAGACACATGCAATACTCTATGGCTGATGTAAGATCAAAATGAGGCATCTATATAAAGTTCATGATCGAGGACTCTTAGGACTGAAAAACTTTAATCAAGTCTAAAATGGACTAGATGGAGTCAATGACTATGTATAGAAAGGTCAAGACTGGGCCAGAAATATGTTCTGAAAGTCATGGACCTCTATATATGGCTGATGTGAAATCAGAAGGCGTCAATGAGTGTATATAAAATCTTCAAAGTCGAATACTTTTTGGCCAGAAATATGTTCCGTCGGTCAAATATGGACTACTGTCTGGCTTATCTAACATCAGATGGAGTCAATAATTATGTAGACAAAATTCATGATCGAGTACAAAAAATGTTTAAGTAGGTCTAAAATGGACTTCTGTATGGCTGAAGTAAAAAATCAGGAGTCAATGACTGTCTTTAGAAAGTTCAAGATAAAGCACTCTTAGGCCCCAAATATGTTTCTAAGGTGGACTACTGTCTGTCTGATGAAACAAAAGGAGTCAATAAGTCTGTATGGAATTTTCAACATCAAGGACTAATTTGCCAGAAATTTGTTCAGTAGGTCAAAATGGCTTCATACAAGGCTCAAGTAACATCAGAAGTTGTCAGTAAGTATATATAAAAAGTTCAAGATCGAGTATTCTTTGGCCAGAAATATGTCCATTATGTCAAATATGCAAAACTCTATGGCCCAGGTAACATCAGAGTGAGGCATGTATGTAAAGTTCATGATCGAGGACTCTTGGGACCGAAAAACTTTAATCAAGTCTAAAGTGGACATCTGTATGGCTGATATAAAATCAGGAGTCAAAGAGTATCCATAGAAAGTTCAAGATCAAGCGTTCTCAGGCTAGAAATATGTTTCGATGGTCAAACATGGTCTGTCTGATGAAACACCAATAAGTCTGTATAGAATTTTCAACATCAAGGACTAATTTGCCAGAAATTTGTTCAATAGGTCAAAAATAGTTTAATCCTTGGCTGAAGTAAAATAAGACTGAGTCAAGTGAGTATGTATTTGAAAGTTCAAGATTGAGTACCAATTTGACAGAAATATGTGAATTAAATCAAATGTGCAATACTCTGTGTCTGACGTATCATCAGAAAGAGTCAATGACTTTATATAAAAAGCTCATCATCGAGGACTAATTTGCCAGAAATTTGTTCTGTAGGTCAAAATGGGTTCGTATATGACTGAGGTAAGATCAGAGTGACTCAATGAATATGTGTTGATAGTTCAAGATAGCGTACTGTTGGGCCAGAAATATGTTCATTTGGTAAAATATGGACTACAGTATGGCTGATGTGACATCAGAAAGGCGTCAATATGTATAAATAAAAAGTTCAAGATGGAGTACTCTTTGGCCAGAAATATGTCCATTGGGTCAAATATGCAATACTTTATGTCTGACGTTTCATCAGATGGACTCAATGAGTAGGTAAAGAAAGTTCTTGA
>JAOTNS010002367.1:0-55799 GCA_028476615.1 Culter alburnus | reverse complement strand
TTTGAGATCATCATGCCAGTGCCAGGGGCACTCCTGCAAAAACAAACGTACCTTAGCAAACCGTTTTAGCAGCCTATATCTCTGCATCAGCGCATCATGGAGCATGGCGGTTGGCTCTTTGGACCTCATGCTAGAAACTGGATCCAACATGCTAAATGCTAGCAATGAATGCTACATGCTAATAGTGAGTAGATAATTGCTAAAGTGGACTGAGAACATGCTAAGAACTCTATGAGAAACTCATAGTAAACATCTGTGACAACTACCAACACCTAGTAACAACATAGCAACAACCCAGCAACCACCTAGCAACCACCTAGCAACACCGTAGGACCAACCCAGGTACCTTAGCAAACTGCCTAGCAACACCCTAGCAACACCCAGGTACATAGCAAACCGACTAGCAAACCACCAGAAACACCCTAGCAAACGCCTAGCAACACCATAGCAACCACCCAAATCCTTAGCAACGCATAGCAACACCTTAGCCCCACCAGGTTACCCATAGCAACCCGCCTAGCAAACCACCCAGAACACCCTAGAACGCCTAGCAACACCTCAGCAAACTACCCCACGTACCTTAGCAACTGCCTAGCAACACCTAGCACCCATAAGGTTACCATCGCAACGCCTAGCAACCCACCAAAACACCTTAGCAACTGCCTAGAGCAACAAACCTAGCAACCATCACAAGTACCTAGCAATGCCTAGACCACACAGAACACTAGCAACCGCCTAGCAACACCTTAGCAAAGCCCTCGCAAACGGGTACCGAATTTTGCCACTCAAGCACCATCAAATTTTCTTCAGGGAAATGCTACATTATGAGGTATTATAATGGTGAGTGCCTCTGGCAACGCTCCATTCTTATTCCCTGATACTTATTATTAATGGTGATTGCAAAGGCAAAAGTCCATTCTAATCTATGCAATATTATGTTAATTATTAGTACTATTATATATTATTTTCCACACAAAAGGTGTGGCGCGCTACATCCCCAGTTTATGTCACTAGGACCAATGAATGAGGTGTCAAATCGACCGGCCATGAGGAGAGGGTTGCTATGACTTTTATAAGCGATCGGTGTACGTTGTTCGTCCGGCGGGCGAAAAAGTAGCGAAAAAAATCCATAGACTTAAATGGAAGAACTTTGACAAGTCATAACTCTGGATCACAATGTCATAGAGACAAGGGGTGGTCTCATTTTACTCAGGCAACCAATCAGTCTCTCAGGATAACTTTGAAGATATCAAGCCACGCCCTAGCAACCATATAGAGCACCTTAGTAACAGCTCATAGACTTCCATTGAAAAAGATCAAATGAATATCTTGGATAGAAGTGTCGTACAAACATGAGGTGGGCTCATTTGACTCGAGGCAGCAAACCGCCAATCACAAATCACCTTAAAGACATCATAGCCACGCCTTAGCAACCATTTAGAGCACCCTAGCAACCCAAAGCATAGGCAGATATCTTCAAATCTGAATATCATAGAGGCATGGGGGTTGGTTTATATCATTCATACTGGCAAGCAGCCTTTGGTTATCATTACTGGCAGCTGCCAAGCCACTCCCTAGCAACCAAACAGAGTACCCTAGCAACCGTTTTGCAAGATATATCTCTGCATCAGAACATCGTAAAGACATGGGTGTGGTTTATATTGTCAAGCAGCTTTGGAGTATCATCATTGGTAGCTGCCAAGCCACTCCCTAGCAACCAAACAGAGTACCCTAGCAACCGTTTAGCAAGATCTATATCTCTGCATCAGAGCATCATAGAGACATGGCGGTTGGCTCTTTTGACTCATGCTAGCAAACTGGACTTACAACATGCTACACATGCTAGCAGTGAATAGCTACATGCTAATAGTGATTAGCTTAGGGTTTAAACATGACACAAACTGTAAAAATGTGTTAGCATCATGCTGGTAGCATGCTAATGTGTAGCATCATGGTAGTAGTATGCTAACATGTTAGCATCATGCTAGCAAACATGCTAATCATGTTAGCATCTTGTTAAAAACATGCTACCAACATGGGGCTAGCATCATGCTAGCATTTGTAATCATGTTAGCAGTTTGTAGCGTTATGCTAACATGATTAGCATCTGTTAAAATCATGCTAGCAACATGGTAATCATGCTAGCATCATGCTAGCATTATGCTAATCATGTTAGCATGTGCTAGCATTAGGCTAATATGATTAGCATCTTGTTTAAAATAATGCTAGCAAGGTAATCATGCTAGATCATGCTAGCATTCTGCTAACCATGAATTAGCACCTTGGTTAAACATGTTAGCAGCATGCTAAGGGTGTTAGCATCATGTTATCAACATGTAATCATGTTAGCATCTGCTAAAAACAATCCTAGCAGGGCGGTAATTATGTAGCATAGTTTGCCACTGCAAGCACCATTCACATTTTCTTCAGGAAATGGAATTCTAGTATGTAATTACTATTCACCTAGACAAACTTTGGCGTGTAACTCGTCTGCACGTTTGTCGTTAGACCCACGAATGAGTGTCAAAATCGACCGGCTTATTGGAGAGGGTGGCATGATTTGTAAGCGATGGGTGTACGAGGTTCACACAACGGACGAAAAAATCGCTGAAAAAAGCCATAGACTAACATTGGGACAAATCTTGTGAGATCATATCTTTGGTTTAAAAAAGGTCATAGAGTTGGGGCTGGGCTCTTTTGACTCAGCCTATCAAGCAGCAATAAGTAGTTTGTAGCCACGCCCTAGCAACCAATTACAGCCCACACTAGCAACCGGGTGGCGAATTTTGCCACGGCAAGCACCATTCACATTGTCTTCAGGAAATGGTACATTCTAGTATGTAATTCTATTCACCTGAACAAAACTTTGGCGCGTAACTCGTCCCGCACTGTTTGTCGTAGACCCACGAATGAGGTGTCAAATCGACCGGCTTATTGGGAGAGGGGGTGCTATGACTTTTCTAAGCGATCAGGTGTACTGTTCCACAGCGTACGAAAAAAAACGGCTGAAAAAAACCCCATAGACTTAACATGGGGGCAAATCTGTGAGATCATATCTTTTGGGTTAGAAGGTCATAGAGACTTGGGGCTGGGCTCTTTTGGACTCTGCCTATCAAGCCGCCAATAAGTAGTGACTTCATGGCCACGCCCTAGCAACCAATTACAGCACCCTAGCAACCGAGTCCGGTGTTTTGCCACTGCAAGCACCATTCACATTTTCTTCAGGAAATGTACATTCTAGTATTGTAATTACTATTCACCTGAACAAAACTTTGGCGCGTAACTCGTCCCGCACCGTTTGTCGTAGACCCACGAATGAGGTGTCAAATCGACCGGCTTATTGAGGAGAGGTGTGCTATGACTTTTCTAAGCGATCGGGTGTACGATGTTCGCACAGCGTACGAAAAAATGCTGAAAAACTCCCATAGACTTAACATTGGGGCCAAATCTGTGAGATCATATCTTTGGATCAGAAGGTCATAGAGACTTGGGGCTGGGCTCTTTGACTCGGCCTATCAAGCGCCAATAATAACTTCATGGCCACGCCCTAGCAACCAATTACAGCACCCTAGCAACCGGGGCCGAATTTTGCCACTGCAAGCACCATTCACATTTTCTTCAGGAAATGTACATTCTAGTTAATGGTGCTTGCCAAAGGCAAAGCTCCATTCTTATTATTGCTCATACTTATTATTATAATTATTTTTCTGGACAAAAGTTTGGCGCGCTACTCCTCCCACAGTTTTTTGTCCTAGACCAATGAATCAGGTGTCAAATCGACCGGCTTATTGAGGAGACCTGTGCTATGACTTTTATAAGCGATCGGGTGTACGATGTTCGTCCAGCGGGCGAAAAAGTAGCGAAAAAAATCCCATAGACTTTGCATTGCGACAAATTTTGACGAGTTATTGCTCCGAGCGAGAATTTCGTAGAAACATGTGGGTTACCACGTTTGAAGAGGCTGGCAAGCTCTGTCAGACCATACCTCAAAATTGGGTGTAAGTTGTACCCCTGGGGCGCAAGAGCTGCCCAAAGTTGCCCCATAGACATACTATGGTGAAGCCGTGCCCATGAACCAGGAAGTACTGTGTTTTTCCTACTATGGGAAATTACATAGGGATTTTGTATTGAACATAACTCTGGATCACAATGTCTTAGAGACAAGGGGGTGGGCTCATTTTACTCAGGCAACCAATCAGTCTCTCAGGATCATTGTGAAGCTATCAAGCCACGCCCTAGCAACCATATAGAGCACCATAGCAACAAGTTCCCAGACTTCCATTGAAAAAGATCAAATGAATATCTTTGGATAGGAGTGTCATAGAAACATGAGGGTGGGCTCATTTGACTCGGGGCAGCAAACGGCCAATCACGAATCACCTTCAACACTTCATAGCCACGCCCTAGCAACCATTTAGAGCACCCTAGCAACCCAAAGCATAGAGGGATATCTTCAAATCTGAATATCATACAGGCATGGGGGTTGGTTTATATCATTCATACTGGCAAGCAGCCTTTGGTTTATCATTACTGGCAGCTGCCAAGCCACTCCCTAGCAACCAAACAGAGTACCCTAGCAACCGTTTAGCAAGATCTATATCTCTGCATCAGAACATCATAAAGACATGGGGGTTGGTTTATATTGTCAAGCAGCTTTTGGAATATCATCATTGGTAGCTGCTAAGCCACTCCCTAGCAACCAAACAGAGTACCCTAGCAACCGTTTAACAAGATCTATATCTCTGCATCAGAGCATCATAGAGACATGGCGGTTGGATCTTTTGACTCATGCTAGCAAACTGGACTTCCAACATGCTTCACATGCTAGCAGTGAATAGCTACATGCTAATAGTGATTAGCTTAGGGTTTAAACATGACACAAACTAGTAAAAATGTGTTAGCATCATGCTGGTAACATGCTAATTGTGTTAGCATCATGCTAGTAGCATGCTAATCATGTTAGCATTATGCTAGCAAACATGCTAATCATGTTAGCATCTTGTTAAAAACATGCTAGCAACATGGTAATCATGCTAGCATTATGCTAATCATGTTAGCATGTTGCTAGCATTATGCTAACATGATTAGCATCTTGTTAAAATCATGCTATCAACATGGTAATCATGCTAGCATAATGCTAGCATTATGCTAATCATGTTAGCATGTTGCTAGCATAATGCTAACATGATTAGCATCTTGTTAAAATAATGCTAGCAACATGGTAATCATGCTAGCATCATGCTAGCATTATGCTAATCATGTTAGCATTTTGTTTAAAACATGTTAGCAGCATGCTAAGGGTGTTAGCATCATGCTAGCAACATGCTAATCATGTTAGCATCTTGTTAAAAACATACTAGCAGGACGGTAATTATGTTAGCATAGTTTTGCCACTGCAAGCACCATTCACATTTTCTTCAGGAAATGTACATTCTAGTATTGTAATTACTATTCACCTGAACAAAACTTTGGCGCGTAACTCGTCCCGCACCGTTTGTCGTAGACCCACGAATGAGGTGTCAAATCGACCGGCTTATTGAGGAGAGGTGTGCTATGACTTTTCTAAGCGATCGGGTGTACGATGTTCGCACAGCGTACGAAAAAACGGCTGAAAAAACTCCCATAGACTTAACATGGGGGCCAAATCTGTGAGATCATATCTTTGGATCAGAAGGTCATAGAGACTTGGGGCTGGGCTCTTTTGATTCGGCCAGCCAATAAGTAGTGACACAGCAACTTCATAGCCACGCCCTAGCAACCAATTACAGCACCCTAGCAACCGGTGCCGAATTTTGCCACTGCAAGCACCATTCACATTTTCTTCAGGAAATGTACATTCTAGTATTGTAATTACTCACCTGAACAAAACTTTGGCGCGTAACTCGTCCGCACCGTTTGTCGTAGACCCACGAATGAGGTGTCAAATCGACCGGCTTATTGAGGAGAGGTGTGCTATGACTTTTCTAAGCGATCGGGTGTACGATGTTCGCACAGCGTACGAAAAAACGGCTGAAAAAACTCCCATAGACTTAACATGGGGCCAAATCTGTGAGATCATATCTTTGGATTAGAAGGTCATAGAGACTTGGGGCTGGGCTCTTTGATTCGGCCAAGCGCCAATAAGTAGTGACTTCATAGCCACGCCCTAGCAACCAATTACAGCACCCTAGCAACCGGTGACCGAATTTTGCCACTGCAAGCACCATTCACATTTTCTTCAGGAAATGTACATTCTAGTATTGTAATTACTATTCACCTGAACAAAACTTTGGCGCGTAACTCGTCCGCACCGTTTGTCGTAGACCACAAATGAGGTGTCAAATCGACCGGCTTATTGAGGAGAGGTGTGCTATGACTTTTCTAAGCGATCGGGTGTACGATGTTCGCACAGCGTACGAAAAAAACGGCTGAAAAAACTCCCATAGACTTAACATGGGGGCCAAATCTGTGAGATCATATCTTTGGTTTAGAAGGTCATAGAGACTTGGGGCTGGGCTCTTTTGACTCGGCCTATCAAGCCGCCAATAAGTAGTGACTTCATGGCCACGCCCTAGCAACCAATTACAGCACCCTAGCAACCGAGTGCCGAATTTTGCCACTGCAAGCACCATTCACATTTTCTTCAGGAAATGTACATTCTAGTTAATGGTGCTTGCCAAAGGCAAAGCTCCATTCTTATTATTGCTCATACTTATTATTATAATTATTTTTCTGGACAAAAGTTTGGCGCGCTACTCCTCCCGCAGTTTTGTCCTAGACCAATGAATCAGGTGTCAAATCGACCGGCTTATTGAGGAGACCTGTGCTATGACTTTTATAAGCGATCGGGTGTACGATGTTCGTCCAGCGGGCGAAAAAGTAGCGAAAAAAATCCCATAGACTTTGCATTGCGACAAATTTTGACGAGTTATTGCTCCGAGCGAGAATTTCGTAGAAACATGTGGGTTACCACGTTTGAAGAGGCTGGCAAGCTCTGTCAGACCATACCTCAAAATTGGGTGTAAGTTGTACCCCTGGGGCGCAAGAGCTGCCCAAAGTTGCCCCATAGACATACTATGGTGAAGCCGTGCCCATGAACCAGGAAGTACTGTGTTTTTCCTACTATGGGAAATTACATAGGGATTTTGTATTGAACATAACTCTGGATCACAATGTCTTAGAGACAAGGGGGTGGGCTCATTTTACTCAGGCAACCAATCAGTCTCTCAGGATCATTGTGAAGCTATCAAGCCACGCCTAGCAACCATATAGAGCACCATAGCAACAAGTTCCATAGACTTCCATTGAAAAAGATCAAATGAATATCTTTGGATAGGAGTGTCATAGAAACATGAGGGTGGGCTCATTTGACTCGGGGCAGCAAACGGCCAATCACGAATCACCTTCAACACTTCATAGCCACGCCCTAGCAACCATTTAGAGCACCCTAGCAACCCAAAGCATAGAGGGATATCTTCAAATCTGAATATCATACAGGCATGGGGGTTGGTTTATATCATTCATACTGGCAAGCAGCCTTTGGTTTATCATTACTGGCAGCTGCCAAGCCACTCCCTAGCAACCAAACAGAGTACCCTAGCAACCGTTTAGCAAGATCTATATCTCTGCATCAGAACATCATAAAGACATGGGGGTTGGTTTATATTGTCAAGCAGCTTTTGGAATATCATCATTGGTAGCTGCTAAGCCACTCCCTAGCAACCAAACAGAGTACCCTAGCAACCGTTTAACAAGATCTATATCTCTGCATCAGAGCATCATAGAGACATGGCGGTTGGATCTTTTGACTCATGCTAGCAAACTGGACTTCCAACATGCTTCACATGCTAGCAGTGAATAGCTACATGCTAATAGTGATTAGCTTAGGGTTTAAACATGACACAAACTAGTAAAAATGTGTTAGCATCATGCTGGTAACATGCTAATTGTGTTAGCATCATGCTAGTAGCATGCTAATCATGTTAGCATTATGCTAGCAAACATGCTAATCATGTTAGCATCTTGTTAAAAACATGCTAGCAACATGGTAATCATGCTAGCATTATGCTAATCATGTTAGCATGTTGCTAGCATTATGCTAACATGATTAGCATCTTGTTAAAATCATGCTAGCAACATGGTAATCATGCTAGCATAATGCTAGCATTATGCTAATCATGTTAGCATGTTGCTAGCATAATGCTAACATGATTAGCATCTTGTTAAAATAATGCTAGCAACATGGTAATCATGCTAGCATCATGCTAGCATTATGCTAATCATGTTAGCATTTTGTTTAAAACATGTTAGCAGCATGCTAAGGGTGTTAGCATCATGCTAGCAACATGCTAATCATGTTAGCATCTTGTTAAAAACATACTAGCAGGACGGTAATTATGTTAGCATAGTTTTGCCACTGCAAGCACCATTCACATTTTCTTCAGGAAATGTACATTCTAGTTATTATTCTTCTTCTTACTGAATTTCCAAGACTAACTTCCTAGAGCTTAACTCCACAAACTCCAAACTGAATAGAGGTTCAAAATGTTCTGACTTAGTGTGCTATATTTTTCTAACTGATCCGACTTACGGTTTTCTAAAATGATATTAAAGCTAGGAAAAATCCATTGACTTTCATGACGAATGTTCAAATGAGCCAAGACTTTCAAATTCCAACTGTCAAAATTCAAATTCAAACTATGGAAGCCCATTAGACTCAAAACTCAATTAGACAAACTGTTTATGTACATTTCTAATCCATTGAAACCATCAAATTAAATCTAATCTATCTATCTAACATCTATCTATCAATCATCTATAATCTATCATCTATAACTCTTCAAAACATCTATCTATCTATTATCTATCTAACTCTTCAAACTCATCTATCTATCTATCCATCAAACTTATCTATCTATCTATCTATCTATCTCATTCAAACTCATCTATCTATCTAATCTATCATCACTGGTAGCTGCAGCCAAGCAGAGTACTAGCAACCTGCAAGAATCTCTGCATCAAGACAGATTGTCAAGCACTTGGAGTATCCTGCCAAGCCACTCCCTAGCAACCAAAAGAGTTGCAAAGATCTATATCTCTGCATCAGAACATCGTACAGACATGGGGGTTGGGTTTATATTGTCAAGCAGCCCTTGGAGTATCATCATTGGTAGCTGCCAAGCCACTCCCTAGCAACCAAACAGAGTACCCTAGCAACCGTTTTGCAAATCTATATCTCTGCATCAGAACATCGTACAGACATGGGGGTGGTTTACATTGTCAAGCAGCCTTGGAGTATCATCACTGGTAGCTACAAAGCCACTCCCTAGCAACCAAACAGAGACCTAGCAAACGTTTGCAAAATCTATATTCTGCATCAGAACATCGTACAGGGACTGGGGTGGTTCATTGTCAAGCAGCCTTGGAGTATCATCACTGGTAGCTACTAGCCACCCTAGCAACCAAACAGAGTACCCTAGCACCGTTTTGCAAAATCTAATCTCTGCATCAGAACATCGTACAGACATGGGGATTGGTTTATATGTCAAGCAGCCTTTGAAGTTCATCACTGGTAGCTGCCAAGCCACTCCCTAGCAACCAAACAGACCATAGCAACCGTTTTGCAAAATTATATCTCTGCATAAGAACATCGTAGCGACATGGGGGTTGGGTATATTGTCAAGCAGCCTTTGGAGTATCATCACTGGTAGCTGCCAAGCCACCCTAGCAACCGAACAGAGTACCCTAGCAACGTTTTGCAAGATCATATCTGCATAAGAACATTGTAGAGACATGGCAGTTGGCTCTTTTGATCATGCTAGTAATCTGGATTCCAACATGCTACACATGCTAGCAGTGAATAGCTACATGCTAATAGTGTAGCCTAATGTTAAATCTAATACTAAACTAAAACTAAACTTTTAAACTGAAAACTCTCAAACTTCCACTTTAAAACTACTTCAAACTTCTGGACGGCTTTTTCAAGCCAACTAAGTTTGTCCTCAAACTTTTTTATCTAGTTATTATTCTTCTTATTACGGTAAATTTTGCAAGAGCTACTCCTCCTAGAGCTTTAACTCTACAGACTCCAAACTCGGACCAGACCTTCAGACTGTTCTGACTCGAGTTGCTATATCTTTTCAGACTGATCAGACTTACGTTTTCCTAAAAATGACTGTTAAAGCTCGGAAAAATCCAGTGACTTTCATTGACGGAATGTTCAAATGAGCCAAGACTTTCAAAGTCCAACTGTCAAAATTCAAATTTAAACTACGGAAGCCCATTAGACTCTCAAACTCAATTAGACTCAACTGCCATTCTATGTAATATTCTAATCCATTCAAACTCATTCAAACTCTATCTATCTATCTATCTATCTATCTATCTGTCTGTCAAACTAAATCTATCTATCTATCAACTAAAGCATCTCTATCTATCTAATCGATCTATCTGTCTCAAACTAATCTATCTATCTATCAAACTATCTATCTATCTATCTATCTATCTAATATAGAATATCCTAGCAACCTCATAGCAATACCTAGCAACCCGAAGCATAGAGGGATATCTTCAAATCTGAATCATACAGACATGGGGGTTGGTTTATATTGTCAAGCAGCCTTTGAAGTATCATCATTGGTAGCTGCCAAGCCACTCCCTAGCAACCAAACAGAGTACCCCTAGCAACCGTTTTGCAAAATCTATATCTCTGCATCAGAACATCGTACCAGACATGGGGGTTGGTTTATATTGTCAAGCAGCCTTTGGAGATCATCATTGGTAGCTGGCAAGCCACTCTAGCAACCAAACAGAGTACCTAGCAACCATTTTTGCAAAATCTATATCTCTGCATCAGAACATCGTACAGACATGGGGGGTTGGTTTATATTGTCAAGCAACCTTTGGAGTATCATCACTGGTAGCTGCCAAGCACTCCCTAGCAACCAAACAACTACCCTAGCAACCGTTTGCAAAATCTATATCTCTGCATCAGAACATCGTAGAGAGATGGCGGTTGGCTCTTTTGACTCATGCTAGCAATCTGGACTTCCAACATGTACACATGCTAGCAGTGATAGCTACATGCTAATAGTGATTAGCTAAGTGCTAAACTGGGCTAAGAACATGTTAACAACTCTATAAAACTTGATAGTAACCATCTGTGACACTTGGCAACATCATAGCAACCAACACCATAGCAACCCACCCAGGTTACATAGCAACTGCCTAGCAACCACCAAGTACCCTAGCAGAGCAAACACCCCCTGAGCAACCCCCCCACCAAGTACCCTAGCAACCGCATAGTAGCCCTAGCAACCGCATAGCACACCTAGCAACCACCCCCCACCGCATGCAAAACACCCTAGCAACCACCCCAAGTACCTAGCAACCAATAAGCAACACATAGCAACCACCAGACAAACCGCTAGCAACCTTAGCAACACCTGAGTACCCTAGCAACAGCATAGCAACCACCTAGAAAACCATAGCACATTTACCCTAGCAACCAAATAGCAACACCCTAGCAAACACACTAGCACCCATAGCAACACCCTTACAACGCCCTGAGTACCCTAGCAACCATGCAGATTACCCTAGCAACCACATAGCAACACCTAGCAACCCACGAAGTACCCTAGCAAACGCATAGTAGCAACCACCCCGAACCAACCCATAGCAAACTTAGCAACCACCCGATAACCCTAGCAACCGCAAGCAAACCTAGCAAACCGCATAGCAACCACCCCAGTACCCTAGCAACATAGCAACACCTAAACCACTCAGAACACCTTAGCAACACCTAGCAACCGCCCTGAGTACCCTAGCAACCATGTAGATACCCTAGCAACCACATAGCAACACCCTAGAACCACTCAGAACACCTTAGCAACCTAGCAACCATAGCAACCCTAGCAACCGCATAGCAACACCCTAGCAACCACCCTGAGTACCCTAGCAACCGCATAGCAACCACTCCGGGTACTTAGCAACGCATAGCAAACATTAGCAACCACGAGTACCCTAGCAACCGCATAGCAACACCCGAGCAACCACCCCGAATACCCTAGCAACCCCATAGCAACACCTTAGCAACCACCCCGAGGACCTTAGCAACCGCATAGCAACACCCTTGCAACCACCCTGTGTACCCTAGCAATCACTTAACACCCTAGCAACCGCCTTAAGTACCCTGACTCTATCTATCTATCTATCTATCTATCTATCTATCTATCAAACTAATTCTATCTATTGAACTAAATCTATCTAATAAAACTTAAACTTTCAAACTCTTCAAACCTTTCTGGACCGGCTTTTCAAGCCAACTTAAAGTTTGTCTTCAAACTTTTTTATCTAGTTTTTTTGTTGTTCCTTAATGTTTCCGTACCACACGAAGTTTTGCAGAACTGTGGAATCGAATCATTTTCCTGGTGATCTATCGAACTGAACAATGTTTAACCGATTCACTTGAACTGAGTCTTTCTGAACTGAGATTACTGAATTGAACCATATTTTTCTGAGTTGAATCTTTGCACGGAAGTCTTTTGAATTGAATGTATTGAACCAAACCTTTTTTTGAATTGTATTTATCAAATTGAATGTATATACAGAGTTATTGAACAGAATCTATTGACTCAAAATTTCCTGAATTGCTCTTGTAACATTTTGAATTTCAAAATGTTTCTTTCCTGTTTTGAGTTAACTGAGGTTGTCAAAAGTTATAATTGCGAACTTGTTATACGCTTGCAGTCTAACTAAACTCTATAGTTACAGGTGCACCCAGGGTAGTCCATACATAATCCATGTATTGCATATTGTTTCTTTGTCATTACGACCTGTCATTCAATTGAAACTGTGAATACTGTTAAATAATTTCTTTCTTTTACTTTCATTTTATTCACTACAAAGAATCAATTTATTTTCAATACAGATTTATTTCCTTACGAAGTTAAGCTGTTTAATTTATGCCTTCCGAGCCGAACCTATTGGCCTATAGATATTAGTATATATCAGTGCCTGTCAATCGACGCAGGTGTTACAAATACATAACCAATGATTAATTTTTCTCACACCAGTAATATTGTAAATTGTGTCAGGTGTGCAAATGACAACATACAAAATCAAAACGGGACTCCATATCATGAGATAAATCAATCCGTCGTACTTGGGTAAAATGTCCATGAGCGTCCATTGAAAAACAAACAACTGCACTTTGTCCACAAAAACATTAAATCCATGAAATATTGATACATTGTCCATTGATTGAATCACATTTCTTCTGAATGATCTGCTCTCCATCGTTCTTCAAGAAATTATGCAAGCTGAGCTGTGTTTATGTTTATAAAACTGTTTATAATCGTCTACATTAGACTCTCACAAACAGATGGGCAAAATTAGCTGTGTAGACCAAAACCACAATTTGTACCAGGCTGTAAAAATTTATTATTATTTTTTTCTGCTGTAAAGTTGGACATTTTAACATGGGACTCTCTTTCGGAGTCTGTCCCTAGTGGCCAGTTGATAAATTGCAGTTTAAGTCACTTCCATATTGGCTTCAAGAGAAACAGGTTGACACTTCATTTTGACAGAGGAAGCGAGTCTACTCTGATGTACACTTCAAGCAGCTCTATATCCCACAATTCAACTTGATTGTGACATCACAGCAGATTGCGCTTAACTGAAGTGTATGATATATTAATTATTTTGAGAATTAATCACATAATGGTTTATATATATTAATTATGTTGAGATTCAATTGCATAACACGTGTAGCTATGTTCACAGTCAAAGTTTATACTATTGACATTTTGGCCACGTACACACTGTAAGTTCAGGAGTGACAACCGCATTTAAATGCGGGAGTGAATCCCCTAAATTATCGTTACATGTGTGCACGGAACACACTCTTGAAAATGCGATGATTGACAGCTTGGAAACCATAGCGACATTCTGGCGTCTCTCGTGTTTGGTATCCGTTATTGTGAACAAAGTAATATTACAGTGACAAAAACACTCGTTATTTTCAGCAATTTAACTTAAAACACTAACACAGTCGACGGAGGTGTCGTGTTTTGTTTATAGTTTCACACAGCGTGCGGCACTCATTCTGTGTTCCCATGGTCACTCATTATAAGCT
The DNA here is from genome assembly GCA_028476615.1 of Culter alburnus. Taxonomy (NCBI): domain Eukaryota; kingdom Metazoa; phylum Chordata; class Actinopteri; order Cypriniformes; family Xenocyprididae; genus Culter; species Culter alburnus. The sequence continues at coordinate 41,686 of JAOTNS010002367.1, read as the reverse complement.
TTTTGGGCTTGTTGTTTAAGCTCGTCTCATAAAGCAAACAGGTTTATGGAGTTATTAAAGTGAGCAGACATGAATCGCGATTTGCAGCATAAAGCGTCTGAATAGGCTTGTTCTTTCCCCGTGATTCGCTGCGCATACACGAGAGACACGCGTCATACCGGTACATGTAAACTTCATTAACAACTCAGTTCGGTTCCGTAAACACTGCATAATTCTGAAAAGCGGTTGCACTACTGTATTTTTAGGGAGTTAATCGGTTGAGGAATGCGGTTGTCACTCCCGTATTTTACTGAACTGTGTGTGTACAGAACGAGATTAAGCACTAAAAGGTGAACTGACAACCGAATTTAGCTGCAGTGTTTAGGTGGCCATTGAGAATCACCTTTAAAGTTTTCCAATGAAATCCTTAGCAATGCATATCCACTCACTAAAATAAGTTTTTGATATATTTACAGTAAGAAATTTACAAAATATCTTCATTGAACATGATCGTTAGTTAATATCCTAATGATTTTTGGCATATAAGAAAAATCGATCATTTTGACCCATACATTGTATTGTTGGCTATTGCTACAAATATGTCACTGTGGTCCAGGGTCACACATACCCTATACTATATTATTTTGCTAAACTATGCAGATGTAATGTAATTGGACCTGTTTCATTTTAATGGCAGCATATGGTAATGATTTTTTTGTTTGTTTGTTTTTTTTTTTTGTTTTTTGTTTTATATATGTAGGCTAATATATTAATTTAGTACAAAAATGGATTTAAAAGTTAAAAAGCTGTGTATTCATTTAAACTTTCAAAATATAATTCTAACATTTTTGCCCTTTGAATAGTATAAATAAACTGTTTTTATTAAATACACATGAATACAGAAGTAAATGTCTCTTGTGCATTCTGAAATCACAGGAAACAGCAAAGTGCTTCCTGTAGCAGTGAACCCAATGAATTTCCTGTGGCATTCCTACATGATTAAGCAGTTTGTTACAGTTGTGTAATTTTATTTTTCTCCAGCAGCTCATATACCAATATGATTTTATATATTTTCTCCAACAACTTGTAAGCATATGGTGCATAAAAACAAATTCAAATTAAACTCCAAAAGGGGTTTAAATAATATATCAGCTCCATAATGATTTCCTAGTAATCAAGGGCTTAGTGCATTTCATTTAAACCTTATGCACAAGTTCCGCCAACATTTCGGCTAGTAGTCTTTGTCCTTGACTTCATGTTGAATGTCACCTTCTTCATTGGCCTGTCACCACCGTCAGACAAAAAATCTTATGGTGGTGACATCTGATGGTGTTGACACTGTCACAGACACACCAGGCTCTGCACCCAGCCAATCACGTCGCACTCCCTCACCAGAGTACTGATCACACGCACCTGACACTCATCACCAGTCCAATCAGCAGCACCATAAAAGAAACTCACAGTCACTCAGTCATTGTCCGGTCTCGTTAACGCATTCTAACCTGAATGATTACCTTACGGACTCCTTACCTGTCTCCAGTGTGTCTCCTAGATCCTCTGTGTTCTCCAGTCCATCGTGAGTCTATGTGCAGTCTCTGTTCCAAGTCTCCTGGTCATCGTTGAATCTGGTGTGAAGATCAAGTTCAGTAATCCTGTCTTGATATATTCTCTGTCTGGTAACCTCCTCTGTTCCATGTCTCTCTGCCTTCATCGAACCTGGTGTGAAGATCAAGTCAAGTATCACTGTCTTGATATATACTCTGTCTGGAAACTTCATCTGAACTACTCCCCTGTTCACCGCTCTGGTTGTCTCAATAAACATTGTAAACTTACCTGTGTCTCCGACCTCCTGTGTATCGTAACAGACACATTAGGCATTTATTTCACAAAACAAATGGAGTTCATGTAGTAGCCATTTTGTTTTCTCTGGTGATGCTAGATGATGCTTCAGGAGAATAAAATTGTCTAAAATTTTGTTGACATATCATGACACAGGAAATATTAACATTATGATTTAAAATTCTAAAACTTACTAGAGCCTGTCTGACATTGATACTCTGCAGGGAATGTGGTAAGGTGGTCACTCAGAGTGACAGCTGCCCCTGATATTCCCTGATTTAATTACATTTTAATGAATGTCTGATGGTGTTGACAAAAAGTGGGGAGTGAGGACACAACTTTGAAATCTTATGAAACATGCATGTAATTGAAAAACAACCTTGCTCTGACATTAAGATATTAAGTGTTGCTTTTGATAAACGAGCCTTTCATCACAAAAAAAAAAAAAAAAAAAAAAAAATGGTATCCATCATATTGCATATGAACTATTGAACTTTTCTCTGTGGACACAGTATTTTAGATGTAGTGAGAAGACAATAAGTGTCAATGATAAAATTAAATTAAAGGGGATAATTGTGTTAAGTGCATTATATCATTAATCCCTCATAACATTTACAATTGAAAATGTTTTCATTTTTAAACCTAATAGCAGTTACAATTGCTGGACGTGTTTTGTCCAATGTCTCAAGAATATCAAGCATTTATTCTCTTCTTTTTCCTACTCTTAGAAGGCACCAGCATCTGTGGATTGCGACAAATTGAGCCAAATTAAAACACATTGGTAGTACTGTGTGTTCTCTTATACATTTTAAAACAGTTCAAAACCGTTTTGTGCCATTGTGATATCTAAGTTTTGAATGTTTGACAGTAACTTTCACAAGTTGCCCAACATGAATAAGAACTTTAAATTTTGTTCATTTAGAATAGTTCCACTTTAATGATCAAGTTTTTCGAGACTGAATTACGCCTATTTAATATCGGTAGGGGTCCGTGTAGGTCGCTATAACCGAATCTGAAACCACAATCGCTGAAATCCCCTAGTTTTCCCAAATGTAAACTTGCCCAGTGGCGTCGTGTCTGGGCATGCAAGGTATGCCGAATCTGAAATCACAATCGCTGAAATCCCCTAGTTTTCCCAAAGATAAACTTCTTCAGTAAGTATCCCTGGCTGGGAGGTGGTCGGACGGTGAAAGCAAAAGTATAAAGCAACCAATATGTTCTGTTGGAACAAATCCAACTATCCGACTATAAAGCATCTGCTTCATCCATTCCTTCAGACCTTTAACGGACCTGAACTTCAAGCATCTGGCATTTTGACAGGGTAAGACATGGTTATTTTATGGTCATTTTATAATGAGAGCAGTTAAGTTTAAGTGCAGCTTTAAGCAAAAGTGGTATTCAAAACCTTGTTAATTGTTTTAAACAACATTATTAAAAACATTATTTTCTGCAATCATAATAGTAGTACATTTTTCTTAAGCTGTGTTTAGCCCCGTTGAAGCCTAGTGTAAGTTGTTTTTAAAGGTCAATTCACACTTGCTTAGAAAAGATAATACACCGGATATGCATAGCTATTTATTTATTGGTTGTAAAATACTTATTTTGTTCAGGATTGCAAGGGTTTTATTTGCATTATCCACTCACAAAATAATGCTGAGGTAATTGGGTGTGTGAGATATTTATCATTTACAATAATATCTAATTGTGTTTTAACGATATGAGCTGACATGACACTGATTTTGCAAAAAGCTAACAAAAAAACGACTTGAGAGTCCAAAAGCATTCATGATGAAGTCAGTAATACTACAATAATTCAAGTTATGACGGCAAAAATATCCCTTTGAGTTTTTATTTTTTTAATTTATAATAGCTAGGCTATAGTTAGGCCTATGTATTGCACAAGCAAGAGTGCTGTTTTATATCAGTGCATAAGCGTGATCACAAATGATATTGATTTTATAGTTCAACAAACAAGAAGTTAATATTGAGTGAGTTATTGAGTGAGTTGATCCATTCATAAAGACAAATTACATTTATCATCCAGGGCTGGGATTCCCAATAACGATGTAATTTAGCTCTTAAGAGCGCTTTACGTGCGAGGATACGAACGCTCGCTGTAATTCCACGTGCGTTTCCCAAAAATGCCCTTAACAAGAACGCGCGAGAACGAGTTCTACGTGCTACTTAAGAGTCGCTGTCTGTTTCTCAAGTGTTGAATATTACCTTATAGAATCGTATCCTTTAACATTTAACCTAATAATCTTCACCTAATGTGGATTAGAATAAATAAATAAATAATACCTTTCAAAAAATTAAATTAATGTTCTTCTGGATTTTTTATATATATATATAATATATATAAAGCGCTCTGCGCTTGTCATGTAACGTTATCACAACTATTCGGTGTTTTTAACCTCATCGCGCTTTATTTTAGGTTTCAGACATTTAAATACACATTTGAATTAAGTAGGCTACTGCATAAAAAAGACATTTATAGTTTGTTAAATTCAAATTACACTGATGTCTACGGAAGCTGCAACCCTTTCAATTATAATTTGACGAAGTGTTTTATTCATATCAGATACACATTGTTTGTGAAACAATAAAGTTTACTCTATTCTTCTCCCAGTTCACCGGCCACATACTTTTATGTATTTCGGGGAAGATTTCGTATATCCGACAGCTCTAGCCGTGCAAACTCATCGCGCAACAAAACACATTCACTTCCACATATTTTACAATCGGAATATATCATAAAATTCATGATATAGTTAACAAGTTTGTGAATATAAAAAAAAAAAAAAAAAAAAAAAAAAAAAAAAAACACGATATAAACGCGATACCACATGTCTGTCAGCTGCATGACGCGTCTCCAAGGAATTAAAACTTTGTTCTAAAACCGGTCGCCTTAAACTCGCGCTGATAGGGGCTCCGCGCCCCCAGAATATAGATAAATTACAATATAGATTTAGTTTGCAATTTGGATTACTTTTATAACATCCCATGAGTCCTGATAAATGCAATTTCTACTTCTGAAGTGCTTCTTTTTATAAAGAACACTGATTTCTCACATAATGCAGTGAAGCAGCCCCTGTATAGAGTGAATTATCGATTCTCGAGCCATCGATATCAACCAATTCAGCACCAACGCCATGGACAGCACCTGGTAACGTCGCACTTAAGAAGATATACCTTACGCAACCTCATAAGGTATAGTTTGGGGAACACGCCTAGAAACGGTACATCTTCAGTTAAAGCTGCTGTAGGGAGTTTTAGAAAACGTTGTCTTAGCCTGAAAATTTGAACAAGCACAACTCACAGGTCACTCCCCCTTGCTCTATGCTGCGCTACAGCCCTCCCTCCACAGCTCCTCCCCCATCACAACGGAGCCTGCCGTGAACGCGCAGGCTAGTAAGGCGGATAAACAGTTATGGCACATTCACTGGTACAGACGAAACATCAACAATATGATTTACATTGACTATGGCCTGCCCATACTTTGACTACAAACTTGGTCCTCAAAACATTACGTATTTTGCAATACATGTAATGTAACTATATGACGCTGCACTATTTCTATAAGTAATAAATAGCTAGTATGATAATATAACGGTAACTAACGTTACAGTATGCAAGTAATTATTCTATCGATATGTCATGCTAAATAAGGTTTGCTAGTACATTATTTCAGCAACATGACAAGCCAGTGAATTAGTAGGTTTCAATAGTTGCTTTGCACAGTGCGTGACATTTTATCTGTATGTTATGCGGCTAGAGTTTTGACACCGAGTCAATGGGCTCCGACGAGGAATTCACACCCACAGCGACTTCGAGGAGTCAACGGGCGGGGAGAAGAGGAAAGAATCAGGCAGGGGACGGGCAGGCCTGTTTTGAAATTATCTTAGTTGTGTAGTTCTTAACCCTTTGAGCGGTACGGTCCCACATATGGGATTTTTATTTCAGTGCCCCTGGGCGTACGGTCCCACATATGGGATTTCGAACGTTCAGCGACGTCACCTAACTGCCAGATTCAAACTGCGCTTTCGCGCTTTGGCTGTGAGACGGACGCGCGCAGCTCTTGTCATATATTGCAGCTATGCAGTGTTTTCAGCCACATAACGTTTCTTTTAAGGTTTCAGACATTTAAATACGCATAAGCACAATTAAAACAATATATTTAGAGTTTATAAAATACACACTGATGTCAGACATCAGTGGAAGGAGCAATAACAATCCATTCGTTTACAATTTGCCGACATTTATTCATATCAGACACACATAATGGGCCCAAGTAACTACAAAGTTTACTCTATTATTCTTCCAGTTCACCAGCCACTTACTTGCTTATATTTTGGGAGAAAATGATGAATTCACCTGCTGTAAATCCGACTGACAGGACTCTGCGAACTGCGGGGCAAACTAAGATGGCGGCGCCCATCTCGCATTATAGATCAAGATAAAGATCATTTATAAAGGCTTTTAAACGACAAAACACACTCACTTACACATATTTGAGGATCGGAATATCAGATAGTTGATAACATAGTAAGCAAGTTTGTGAATATTTTAAATAAACAAGGAAAAACAAAATAATAGCGATCCACCTGTCATACAGTGTTATTGTGGCTGCGCTCAGCGCTCGTGACAGGCATGACGCGTCGCTATGGAAACATTAAAGGCAAACGTTCTAAAATAACGGTCGCCTTAAAAAAACTCACTCTGGGGGGACAGTTAGAATATTTTAAACTCACGCTCGAAAGGGTTAAAAAATGAAACAAATCAAGCAGGGATACTTACTTGTCAAGCAGAAATGTGGCTAACTCTGTATCGGTTTTTAATCCTTTCAGGACGCGTAGCTCCCTCCACCTCGGAAAAGCCGCTCCGATATTTACCCTAGTTTTATTTCGGGCTCTATCTAATTCTTTCTTTTTGGCTTTTTTATCATCGTCATCTGTCTTTTTCTGTTTACCCGTCTTTATTTTATGAGCAGGTGCCACTCGAGGAATTGGCAGTTTGGATTGTTTTTCCGCCATAAGCAAAGCTGCAGCACACCGGTAATCTCTTGAATTTGAACGCCTGTATGCGCTGGCGCTGTGCATGAGAGGGGTGAGATCAGCGCGCACGCGAGCTTGATTGACACTGCTAAGACAGTCCTCCTGGCTCTGATTGGTTGTTTCTTACCGGGAGCGGTGTATTTCTGCAAATGGCAATAGGACCACTGGGAGGAGCCAGAGGAGCTTGATTTTTTCACAGATTATCTGTCTCATATTCTACTGTCAGGACATAATGACAGGTTTAACAAATATGTAAAAAATACATTTTTACAAAAGTTACCTACTGCAGCTTTAAGGTATATCTTTAGAGTCTTCGTAGCGCGCTAAGAGACAACGTTATCGGGAAACCCAGCCCTGGACCACTTTTAGCTATACCTTATCACTGTTGACATTCAATACGAATATAATTCAGAAGCTGTAATACACCCTGTGTTCGATTAGGATTAGGGCAAAGAATAAAATGCAAAAATTCACTGCTAAATTCAAATGTGCTTTAGCGCTGATCCAGAGAACGACGCGTGCTCCGCGCTTGTCATGTAACATCACAACTATTCTGTGTTTTTAACCTCATCAGGTTTATTTTAGGTTTCAGACATTTAAATACACATTTGAATTAAGTATGATACTGCACAAAAAAGTATTTCGGGGAAGATTTCGTAAATCCAGCTCTAACTGCCGTGCAAACTCATCGCGCAACAAAACACATTCACTTCCACATATATTACAATCGGAATATTTTATAAAATTCATGATATAGTTAACAAGTTTGTGAATATTTTGAATAATAATAATTTTTAAAAACGATATAAACACGATAGGCCCTACCTACGTCTGTACGTACCTACGTAATGCAGCTGGCATTAGGGTAGACCAGGTACAGTTGGTTATAGGGTACAGTTGAAACACCTTAAATAACTTGCGTTCGCAACAAGTCTGATCTGTGAAATTTTCTTAGCACATGCATATTAGCGCCCTCTTCAATCGTGTGGAATTTGAAGTATATGCGCTTCTCCAGTCCGAAGATATCGGCGAAAGTTTTTTTTCTAAGGTAATTTTTTCACTTCACCACGTCGCTTCCACATTGAATAGCTTCTCATCCTTACATGACTGTTAAAGTTAACTTACATTTTCGTAAACCTTATTTTGTGCTCTAAACACTGACATATTGCATGACTTTGTGTCATACAAGGTCATCGTAAAATCTAGAGAAATGTTCGAGGTGGTCAGCGGGGTACAGTTGAGACACATACCCACACCATAGAATCCTATTGCGGCCCATGCAGTTTAGTTGCACGATGTAAGTTCTATTAAGATCTATTAATCTATTAAAATTAATAGATTTCATCTGTTTTATTATTGCTGTTTGCAATTGTTCAATGTTTTTTACTGTTACTCAACTTTTCAACTGTTAATATTAAATTTATGGCCTAAAATTAAATATTGTATCACTGTTTGCCATTAGCCTACTGCACAATGTTTTACAAATGGACTACTTTAACTAAACAAAATAATAAAATAAAATACTAAATGGAAATAAAAACTGTTAAATTCTCATTTTAAAGGTATTTTCCATTTGTAGTGAATTGGTTAGGCAGCTTTACAGCATTCCGGATGGGTGTCTCAACTGTACTAGGGTACTGTTTCAACTGTACCTGACTGTTTTCGACATGGGTACAGTTGGAACAAAAAAGCTTCTTGTGTTTATGACCTACTTATGGATGTTAATTATTAATAATATTTTAGTAGACAAGTAAACGAAATGTCATATGAAAAATCACTTCGTTTCACTTCTTTTCAGTCCCATAATTTTGGTGTGGTAACGGTGAAAACAAAAAGTGTACCAACTGTACCTGGTCTACCCTACGTATCTCCAAGTAATTAAAACTTTGTTCTAAAATAACGGTCGCCTTAAACTCGCGCTGATGGGAGCTCCACGCCCCCAGAATATACATAAGTTACAATATAGATTTAGTTTGGATTACTTTTATAAAATCCAATTAGTCCTGATAAATGCAATTTCTACTTCTGAAGTTGTCAGGAAATTAACACAGGCAGAGGATCCAAGTGCAAGTATAACAATTTTTATTGACAGAATACACTGTACAATAACTTCACTCCAAATGGACAGCCGATGCAGAGACTGTGGTGTGCTGAGACGGTGGCGTGCAGAGTGGTGACGAGCTGGGTGGCGCAGGGCTGCAACGGGTATCAGAGAACCATAATAATCCAGCCCAGAAAGCAGGGCACACGACGACAGTCCAGAGATCCGAGAACCAGGGAGAGACAAACAGAGAGCACGACACTAGACTACATAGACACGCACATTATATAACACGCACACTAACAAGACACGGCTGGCAACAGATCACAATCAGACCATAATGGGTGACGCCCACACAATCAGTCCCTCACACACACACACACACACACACAACAAACACACGAGGGCGAGTAAATGAATCCATGAACCGTGACAGAAGTGCTTATTTTTTATAAAGAACACTGATTTCTCACATAATGCAGTGAAGCAGCCCCTGTATAAAGTGCATTATCGATTCTCGAGCCATCAATATCAACCAATTCAGCAGCAGCTCCATGGACAGCACCTGATAACGTCGCACTTATGAAGATATACCTTAAGCCAGTGGTTCTCAAACCTGTCCTGGGGACCCCCCACCACTGCACATTTTGCATGTCTCCCTCATCTCACACCCAACTCTTGCAGTCTCTACTAATTAGCTGATGACTTGAATCAGGTGTGTTAGATGAGGGTGACATGCAAAATGTGCAGTGGTGGGGGGTCCCCAGGACAGGTTTGAGAACCACTGCCTTAAGCAATCTCCTAAGGGATAGTTCGGGGAACACGCCTAGAAACGATATATCTCCAGTTAAGGTCTAGAGTCTTCGTAGCGCGCTAGGAGACAACATTATCGGGAAACCCAGCCCAGAGCACTCGTAGATCTACAATCATTTTCAAGTGCTACTTATATCACGATGCTTTTGGGAAAAAGACCTTAATATTAAGATCACTCGTATACGATCATTTTTATGATCAACTTAGGCTTACGATGCTTTTGGGAAATGCAGCCCTGGCCATTAGTGCTTGGATGATTGACGTATGCGCTATATTGCAAATTATCTAGGCTAGTTTTCGAACTGCCAATGTTCTGCTGGCAAATGCTGACACCTTTTCAGGACAAAATTAATTTTTCCATATTAAACTTATTAATATGATTGCAAATATATTTGAACTCATGTGTTTATGTGATTTCTCCTCAGGATTACTGAAAACTAATTTCTAATTTGTAAGTATTAGGTTGTTTCACATATTTCCCCCTTACCAGTTGTTTAACTTCTTGCTAAAAACAACAACAATACACACACAACAACAACACCACACACACACACACACACACACACCACACACCACACACACACACACTTCTATGACACTGTCCATTAGTCTTTTTCAAGCTAAGAAAAGTTATATTCTCATAAAAGTTGCTTTAATGAATGCTGGCATTTGTGGAATAAAAAAAAATGATATTTGTATTTTTTTTTTTTCAATGTGGTCTTTGTTTTGAGCAGGACTAGAGAAGCCATGAATTCCAAAATTTCAAAAACAACTCAAAGTCTTACCACTGCTGAGGACATGAGGAACCAAACCAAACTTATGATGCAGCCCTATGCCAACTGGGAAGAGTATCTGACTCCAGCTCCTCTATCCATAGCCATCATGGGAGAGCTGGTTTTCATCTCGTCCTCAACAGATTTCTCCATCAATAAAAATCCCCCTAAAGATGGCTATAAATTCATCAAATACCCTGATTCCTTTCGTGCTTGCCTCATGCAAGTGTGTAACTCTGGTTGGTGGGCATTTAATGAGGCCCATACGAGCATGGATCAGATTCGCCTCCATACTGCCCAAGTTCCAGATTACATGAAGACAGCTGTGAAGATTCTGTTCCAAGGTGATGATGAAGTTGTCAAAGCACATCTTCCTGATCAGCTGGAGAATATCAGAGTCATTGCAGATGAATGTCTGCGGTTGTCTGATGCAACGGAAAAGCGTTTCACTGATGTCATCAATATCATCCAAGAGCTGCTAGAAGCATGTATGAATGCAAAGCACTTTTATGGGGAAGAGATGGAAGCAATCAAGAAGAAACTAGAAGAGGGCAAGCTGAGGAAGCAGTCAGCTGAAGAAACCAAGAAAAGGACTGAGAAGGCATTGAATGACATGGAGAGGGAACTGGGTGAGGCTCATGAGAGCTACAAGAAAGCCATGGATTCTCTCCCTGGTGGATGGGAAATGATCGGTATGGATGTGGTTGGTGGGATAACACAGAGCATTACAGGCCTGCTTAATGGAGTTACATCTCTTATTACTCACCCAGTGAGAAATGCATGTTCTGCAACAACAAAAATCGCTGATACTTGGAGCAACATTAGAGGTCAGGAAAGAGAAAGAGATATGGTTGCTGAAATAAACGCATGTAGTAAGTCTGCTGAAATTTTAATTTGGGTGCAGAAAATCCAGCAGGAAATGAATGTGGATAGTCAGGGTGATAAAATTGACTGGACAAATCTGTATGATCAGAAGAACAAAAGCACAAAAACAACTTATATAGAAAACCAGCTCAAAAGAATCAGCGATGATTTACAGAAAATCCCTGAATGCCCAGCAAAGAAACAAGCTAAAAAGGTGTGCAAAGATGGCATGAAAATATGCAAACAACTGGCAAAATATGCACCAGAGGGCAAATGTGACGAAGACGAAAGTGAGAAGATAATACAGGAGGTCTTGGAATTGGTTGAGTTGGCTCGTGGTTTTGATTGCAAAAGCAAAGACATCACAAATTCTCCAGCCATTTCTCCAAAGCCACCAATGATGCAAAAAGTAGAAAACAAGTCAGAGAACATGAGTGCTTCACAGAGGGCCACAGAGAATGCACGATTCGCCATAGAGCAGACCCGAGCTCAGATGAACAAGACAAGAGAGACCTATGAGAAGTGTGCGGAGAACCTAGAGAAGAACCAGAAGGAACTAACTGATATCCTGGTCACTATGAGAAACTGTGAACTGAAAGAGATCGACTTCAATACTACCATAAAGATGCTGGTCAAAAGGAATGGATGCCATGGGGAGAGTGAAGGAGCAGTGGGAGAAGATGGTTCGCTTCTTCAGATGGTTTCTCACATTATAAAAACAAGCCTGAGCACAACTCTCAAAAACTTTGTCTCAACATCCGAGAAAACGCAAGCCCTCTCCTACAATGCAAAGCTCTTCTCAAAAGATCTGCTGTACACTCAAGCCTTCCAAGCCTGTAACATTGCTGGTCTGGTCCATATGATCTCTGGAACATACACAGATGTTTCCAACAAGTACCTGATGGACCGTGTCAGTTCACTGGGCAAACTGATGGCCATGGATAACACTAAGCCAGAATTTGAGCGTGAGCGTCAAGAGCTCCAGATGTCCTGTGATGAGGCACAAAAAGGCATCTTAAGGCTTGTCCTGACGAATAAAGAGGAGTTTGAAAGGAAGAGCACTGCAAGACTTGAAAAGATTGATCAAGAGCTACTTGCCATTTTGCCTGCTGCTCCTCCAGAGCAAATCAAGAGTATTCAAGTGGCTGTTCAAGCTGGATTCAGCGAGGAAGAAGAAGCATCATACTACTGAGAGAATCTACCAAATATCTATTTTAAAAGCTTGCTAAAAGGTCATATAATTAAGATTAAAGCTTTTCTGCTCAGTAACATGTAATAGTCATGACAGCTCAATTTATCTGCATTAACAGAAGACAACTGATACTGAATACTGAAATGTTTAGCACTCTTTCAATCCAAATATGACTAGTTTGAGAAGATTTTAAAAGCTGATTTAGAAAAAGTGCTTATTCTGTTTAAATTTTAATTTCATATCATAAGAATATAATCATATCATATAACCAGCTTGAAAATGATTATTGCTAAAACATATTATGCATGATTATATGATACTTAATGGAAAGTGGACGTGACATTTGCTTTTAATAAATTGTTTTTTTTTTCTTGCCTTTAACCTTATGTAGAGGAAAATATTTTGAATTTTTTAGTTGTATATGATAAATGTGTCCTTAACCCATTTTAGCCCACCGGCAACTATAGTTGCTGCAGTGTATGGTTGTCATTTTCCTTTTGTACGTTTTTTTCTAGATGTTTTCCATGTTTTATTTCTCAATGACATGCAAGAAAACATCTAAATAAAGGATTTCAAGAACAAAAAAAGATATTCACTTCTTTCCTGTGACATGAGGCTGTCAACTTCCTACCCCTACTTCCAGGAAGTATAGTGAAGGCAAACCCTCCCAAAGAAAAGTCATGTTCATGTTAACATTAGAAATTTTTTGTTGACATATATATATCTACGTAATCATGAGGGTCTCTAGAATCATCCAAACAAAACAAATCTTACAAGAGATCTATAGTTTTTTGCATACTTAGTCAAAAGTCCAAGCGGCAACTATAGCAACTATAGTTGCCGCTGGGCAAATGACTTGTAAGTACATATATAATGGGAAATGGGGTATACTGTGTTTAATGGGTTAATAAATCAAGGTTATTGGTCTTGTTTAGTGCTTTTTGCTTTCATAATATTTATATTGTTATATATTATATATTGTTATTTGTTAATTAATTAATTTTTTAATTAATTTATTTTTTGTTTGTTTGTTATATGTGACCCTGGACTACAAAACCATTCATAAGGGTCAATTCTTTGAAATTAAGATTTATACATCATCTGAAAGGTGAATATATATAAGCTTTCCATTGATCTATGGTTTGTTAGGATAGGACATTTGGCCGAGACTCAACTATTTGAAAATCTGTAATCTGAAGGTGCAAAAAAATTGAAATATTGAGATAATTGCCTTAAAGTTGTCCAAATGAAGTCCTTAGCAATGTATATCCATTCACAAAAATAATTTTTTTATATATTTACAGTAGAAAATTTACAAAATATCTTCACAGAACATGATCTTTACTTTATATCCTAATGATTTTTGCCATAAAAGAAAAAAAAAAAACAATAATTTTGACCCATACAATGTATTGTTGGCTATAGCTACCAATATACCCGTGCGACTTCTGACTGGCTTTGTGGTCCAGGGTCACATATAGATGTATTTTTTTCAAAATGAATGATGTAATTTAACTTTTTTGATTCACAATGCTCTGTTAGAGCAACTTAATGGCTGGACTTTGTTCGGCACTATGTTCCACCACTTTAAGACTAATGGATTGTTGTTTGTTGTGTTTTCATATTCAAGAATTATAAGCTAGATGCAACTTTTTTGAGTTCACATTGAATGTTCTTCAACTTGATTGATCTGTTGATCTGTTGAAAGCAGCTAATTGAGTTAGATGCATAAATGTTATCCTCCTATTCAAATTTTACATTGAGGGGTGCATACAACATATTTGCCCACCGGCAACTATAGTTGCCGCACATTCAAACACGTTTTTTAATAAAAAAAACAAAAACCTGGGAAAAATAAATGCAGAACATGTTCACATAGGACACTATTAACAGGACTATATGCATGAAACCATTCAGAAAAATTTGGGCACAAATGGGTTAAATGAAGATTACTGTTAATTACATATTAGTGAATTGCTGTTACGAAACGCCTCTGTAGTAAAAATAAAAATGATTGCTACTTAACTGTTGCTCTGTTGTACACTGTATCTCTCTAATGCTTTCCCTTTTCTAAGGCAACTTTTTGATCTTTATAGTAAGCACCTAGAATTTTATTTTTTTGAATCTCACTGATGAGTTGCAACAAATAAGTTCACACATGTAATATTAGTGTACGGCCTATTAAAATTCACAAGCAAAAACAACAACAAAAAACATTAATACTTGGAAATACATATTTTGAGATGGGCCTATATAGCAGCATAGCAGAAATTACAACAATGGAATAAGTGTTTTTGAGGTATATAAAAATGTGGAAATGGCTGAGATTCACTGGTTTGATTTCTCAAGTATAATTTCTGAACTAACTGAAGAAGACAAGACAAAATGCTACAGTATGGTTCAGTATAAGATTACTGCATGCAAGAAACTAACAATTTGGGGTCAAACAGTGAAGAAATAACTGTTTATTGTTAATCTAAATAATTAATTTAATTATTTTTTTTAAGTAAGCAAAGAATACAGGGGATACATGTATCACAAGAAAAAACACAAAACTAGAATAAGAAGCAATCATAATATGCTACGAGATAGTTTGCCAAATCTGATAGGTTCACCTGCATTCACTCCACCCTTTGCGTAGTGGATAATCTCTTCTCATTGGCTAATTTCTCTGGAGCCCATCCTCGTTCGATCACTTCAGCCAATGGATGTTCGTGATGTCATATGAGCTTTTGCGTACACGCCCCAACAGATCATGCGCAAAGCATTTCTGTACTTGAAGTTTAAAAATGGAGACGTCAGACCGAAACAAATGTACAGAAAAACTACAATATGTGGTACGCCTTCAGTCGAATGGGCCGTCTTGACTTTTCATACGGCAGGTGAAATAAAAGCACAGATATGTGTGTGTCAGTAGTCTGAGGAAGGACAGATTCCCAATGGTAAGATAAAAGTAAACCTCTTATATTATAAAAGAGTACAGTGAGTCCATTAATCTTAAATACTAGGCTAGGCTATGCGAGTAATGTTCATACTGCTCTTAGCGAAGCTAGCGAAGTTTATGCGATTATGTTTACATCTGAGAGTTAACATTGCTTATGTTATGTTGATCGTCATTCATTTTCATTTTCTTGCCGTTATTTCCTAATATGTGATATAATTCATTTGGCAATGTTACATAAAAGCAAGCATGCTAAATCAGACTGCAGATTAAACCCAGTGCATGAACAATCTGGGATGTTAAGCTGTTTTTATGTATATGAATGTATGTACGTATGAATTTTCAGTTTAGGACAAGATATTATTTCAATATTTCCACGTGATACAGTACTCATGTTGTCAAATGTTTGCCTATTTTTGTATTCATGTATATGTCATTGCACTGGATTTGTGCGCTCCATCAATTCAGGGTGACAGCAGGTGCTGTAACGGTGTCCAGCAGAAAGGAAAGATGTTGTCTGATGCTCAGCTCTTTGATGGGGGAGTTTGAAAAGCTGGTGTCTGAACTTACTGAGCAGGATTTCACTGATCCAGTTCTCACTGATGCCCTCAACAGACTCAGAGAGGTAGAGTAAACTCTCAGAAGATGACAGGCTGCACTGGTTATTTAATGTGAAAAGTATTTTAAGAAGTATACTATGTGACATCAGCAACCAAATGCCGATGTCATGGTGTCAGTACATAGACATATAGAACATGATAAATTTAAAAAGAACAAATTATGCTTGAGACACACAAAGACTGGCACACAAAGCATCTGCAGTTTAAAACTCCAGAACAGATCTGAAACAGACCTTAAAATTTCTGAAAATTCTTAGTCAACTCTGCATTGAATGCATTTTCCTTTGTTTTGTGAAATGTGTCATTTTTCTCTAGGTGCTTCGGTACAATGCCCCTGGAGGTAAGAGAAACCGAGGCTTGTCTGTGATTGGTTCTTTACGGGAGTTGGTCTCTCCCTCTGAACTGCCACCTGATGAAGTTCATAGAGCCCTTTTGGTTGGATGGTGCATTGAACTGGTGTGTGAAATTGATACTATTAATTGTGATGCAAACAAACAAATAAATAATCAAATAAATAAAGTAGTGCAGAGCAAAACATTTTGATTCTTCACAGCTTCAGGCATTTTTCTTGGTGGCTGATGACATCATGGATGCATCCATGACAAGAAGGGGTCAACCCTGTTGGTATAAGAAGGTAATGCTTGTTTAAGATTTATGCTGATGATGGTGCTGTAAAATTGCATTAAGGATGTGTATTGATAAACAAATGTGTATAAACTGACCTGATATAATTATATTCCGGTTTTTATCCATTAAAGAGAAATCTTTTTTTTTAATGTTTTTCTAGTCCTCCCATTACACATTATGAAAATACAATGATTTTCTACCATGTAACATTTTGTCCTCTTGATATTAAGCTTAGATATGTGGATCATTGATAATGATAATGAAATGATTGAACTCAGCAAATCCTCAATTCCACATTGTACCTATTTAATTTTTTTCCACACACAAGAATGATTATTTTTATAATTACCATTATTCAGTTTTTACTGTTAAAGGCATAGTCCACCAAAAATATTCAGCCATGATACCAAACCTGCATGATATTTTTATTATTTTGGACTATACCTTTTTATAACAATAAAAATCAGTATTCTTGTGTCTGAAAAGTTTTTGAAGTGTGTACAGATCACGGGATTGACAATTCAAATTATTTTAATGTATATTAGTTGTTTTAGAATAAGTATTATATTTGTAAGTATAACAGTAGTGTATATAAGCTGAATTCATGTTATGAATATTTAAAATCTATGCTAATTGTGCTCTTTTTGAATTTGTCAGGAAGGTATTGGTCTGGATGCCATTAATGACGCTTTTCTCCTGGAGGGGGCGATCTACCGCCTTCTTCGCAGACATTGCAGAGGACAGCCCTACTATGTCCATCTGCTTGAGCTTTTTACTGAGGTAACACACCCAAAAGCTTCATTAATATACTACCGCATTTAACATATTTTAACTGTTCACAAAGGTACACAAAACTGTTTCTATCACATTAGATTTGTTTATAGATAAAGACTTGTGTGCTGTCTTAAAGGGATAGTTTACCCAAAATGAAAATTCTGTCATCATTTACTCACCCTTAAGTTGTTCTAAGCCTGTATAAATTTTTTTGTTCTGCTGTACACAAAGGAAGATGGTTGGAAAGAAAGTTTGTAATCAAGCAGATCTCACCCCCCAATGACTACCACAGTAGTCAAGAAAATACTATGGTAATTAATGATGACAGAATTTTCATTTTTGGGTGAATCATCCCTTTAAAACTCAATCTTTTTTCTTCAAGACCTCTTTCCAGACAGAGTTGGGTCAAGCTCTAGATCTGATGACTGCACCTCCGCACAAAATCGACCTTGATCGCTTTACTATGGAGAGGTGAGAAAATGAGGTGTTAATGGAGCTGACTTTTAATACTTATGGCACAGATAATTTAAATGCTTTTTATATATTATTCTTATTATTTGCCGATTTGCTATTGACTGATTTACAATGTATTTGCCTCAGGTATAGAGCCATTGTGAAATACAAGACCGCATTCTACTCGTTTTATCTCCCTGTGGCTGCAGCCATGTACATGGTGAGTTTTTCATACATGTGTTTTGTGTATATTTTATGAAAAGAATTATATATATTTTTTGTTGATTACAGGCAGGGATTGAGAATGAGACTGAACACAACAATGCCAAAACAATTTTACTTGAGATGGGAGAGTTCTTTCAGATACAGGTATTAGTATAAAGCAACACTTTTGAAGCCTAGTATCCTCAATGGTATCAGATCAGATTGCAATATCTCGAAGCATTCATAACATGTTTGTCGTTGACAGGATGACTACCTGGATTGCTATGGTGATCCTGCAGTGACTGGAAAGATCGGCACAGATATACAGGACAACAAATGCAGCTGGCTGGTGGTGACCGCACTGGGCATCATGACACCTCAACAAAGGGCAGAACTAGAGGTGAGAAAGTGTGGGACAGCTGAATGACAAACAAATATAATAAATGCAATAATATAACACATTAACAATTTTCCAACTTGTATTCTTTCTCTCAGGCATGTTATGGGCGTAGTGATGCTGAAAGTGTTGAAAGGGTCAAGGCTTTGTATGATACTCTGGAAATGCCTGTCCGATACTATCAACATGAGGAGGAGAGCTATCACCGCCTTCAGAAACTCATCCAACTTCATGCCAAGAATCTGCCTCACGCTGTTTTTCTTAACTTTGCCAAGAAAATATATAAGAGAAACAAATGAGGTGTGGTTCAGAGTATTGGAGGGACTTGACAAATGGAGTTGAGTATTTTTAGGCACACTGGCTTGGGTCAAATAAATATGCAGTGAGGGATTTTAGTATTTTGAGTAAATATGAAAATGGTAAATTTTAACTGCACTTTAAATATATTGTCAGGAATTTAGATACATTAAAAAACGTCTAGTCGTGTCATCATTATTTGTTTTATTGTTTTATTCCCTTTTATTCTTGCAGCAAATATGCAGTCGGCTGATTCAGAGGTCAGGAACTGTACAGCAAATAGTACACATAGACAACATACAACATCTGTCAGTGTTTAATTTTGAGGAACATATGTATAACCATATATTTTGAACATCTGTGGACGAACTAGGAAGAGTAAAGAAGGAAGGGAAAAAATGTATAGACAAAAATAATAAATGGTTAAAAAGAAAAAATATTCTTAGTATGAAAATCAACAAACTGCTGATCTCAGTGTCCCAGTGGATAGATGCACATATTCATTTGAAACATTTAACTTGATATTTAATAAGTTAAAGGATTAGTTTACTTGAAATTAAAATGACCCCAAGCTTTACTCACCCTCAAGCCATCCTAGGTGTATTGACTCTCTTTTACCTGATGAACACAATGGAGATATATTAATAAATATCCTGATGCATCCGAGCTTTACAATGGTAGTTAGCGGGTATCAACAAGTATGAGCTGAAGAAAGTGCTTCCTTCCACATCCATCCATAAATATGTGCTCCACATGGCTCCGGGGGGTTAGTAAAGGCCTTCTGAAGCGAAGTGATGCGTTTGTGTAAAAAATATCCATATTAACAAGTTATGAAGTAAAATATCTAGCTTCCACCAGACCGCCTTCCATTTTCAAATTACGAAAAGAAAAGTTTTACACTTTTTTCGTTGATATTGGAAGGCGGTCTGGGAAAGCTAGGTATTTTACTTCATAACTTGTTAAATATGGTTTTTTTTTTTTTTTTTACACAAACACATTGCTTCATTTCAGAAGGCCTTTATTAACCCTCGGAGCCGTGTGGAGTACGTCATGATGGATGGATGTGGATGGGGAGACTATCTTCAGCTTCGTACTCATTAATTACTGCAATTATAAAGCTTGGATGTGTCAGGCTATTTATTAATATTTCTCCGATTGTGTTCATCAGAAAAAAAGTAAGTCATATACACCTAAGATGGCTTGAGGATGATTAAAGCTTGGGGTAATTTTCATTTGAATGTAAACTAATCCTTTAAAGAAACAAAGAAATATCCTTGAGAAAACATATCTTCCCACACAGAACACAATGCTACTTAAGGGCAGTTTCATTCAAAACCTAGCCTTTTGTTTGTTTGTTTGTTTGTTTGTTTGTGTTTGTTTTTTAGTGAAACCTGTGACATTAACGGTTGTACTGCACATTTATAGACTACCAAATGTCTGTCTCAAGTGTTTGGTCAGTGATCATCAATCCCCATTATTACTGTATATTTGAAGTACAAAAAGACAGCAATGTGCTTTTAATAAACAAATCTGATCAACATCATTTTACTATGCATTTCTCTGTGTGAGGTGTTTGAATGAGTGTGTGCAAGAGAAGTCTCGAGCCGCGCGCGCAGCACTCCGAGCAGACGAGAGATGCTGCTGAGGGGTGTGGTCTCGAGGATGGGATGAGAGAGAGGAGGGGAGGGTTAGATGACGGAGCGATAGACAGCAGGAAAGAGAATAACGGCATATATAATTTCAGAGTCATGGCTTGTGCAATGGAATAGAGATCGAGATCAAGAAGAACGCATCCATTATATCCTTCTGGAAATTGGGTAAATTAGTTTTTTGTTTGTATTACATTGTATGCTACATTTGAAGCGTTTTGTCTTATTGCCGAATTTTCTGATTCTTCTCAGATTTTTTTTTTTGCTTGTGAGGAAACACTCAGAAGCTATATCATAAGCCGATACGTTATTAGTGTGAAATTTTAGTCTACTGTATTGATACTGTATCATTAATGTCTGCGGAGGAGGTGTCAACACAACTCGTATGTCATCACATCTTGTAAGATATTATTTTAAACCGCTCTTTAGATATTTAATATATTAGCCACCAACATTAAATTATACACAATGGTGTACTAGAGTACATGATGCTTATATATGTATTTATCATGAGTTTATTTACTAAAGCGCTCGCTAGGCCTAGATTTACATCCTCTGTATCCAAGGACATTGGGCGCGAGCAGTGCATTGCCCACGGTGTTTTATGAAGAGCGAGAACAGCGTTAGTCATTGCTATGATTTTCTGCTCCACATGGCTCCCGCAGAGAAAAGGCACAGATATTGTATAGAATAAAGAGATTTCTGGATATGTTAAGTCTACGTTTTGCGACAGCACGTTCATTACCTTCCTTTATGTATGATAATGTTATGTTCTCTCTATGCATGAGCATATATTTAGATTATTATTCAATAATGTAAGAATTGCGAGAGTAAAAACCATAGGCCATAGCTTGGGAGAATGCAATAAAAGACTATGAAAAGATGCTTTAATATTGATATAATAGGCCTACAGTATATGAAATAATGATACAAACACACACACACACACACACCTATTATAGGCCTATTATGTGAATATGATTACAATTATGTATTATTTGTTAGACAAAATTGAATATTAGTATTGAGAATGCCAGCAATTGTAAAAAAAAAAAAAAAAAAAAAAAAAAGAAAAGAAAAGAAAAAAAGGTGATATGTACAGTAGGTACTTGTATTTCAGTATATATTTTTATGCTCTAAAAAAATGGAAATAATAATGATGTTCAATATTAGTCCAGGAAAGAGAAATACTTTACCTATTAAATTTACCAAATTATGATACATTATGAAGAATTTTTGTCCCACCTCTCAAGCAAGGTTTTTTTTTTCTTTGTTTCTAAACAGAATCTGTCTTTTTTGATATTTCAGGTACTAACTAAATCCAAGATGTGACCCCATATGTTTACAAACTCCTTAGACAAACATTAAATCAGGATATAAAAACTATCCCACCATGCACCCCTCCTCTCGTCCCTCTGTGCCCCCGCGTTCCCGCAGGTTTGACAATAGACGCACAGAGGCAAAAACAAGCCAAGGGGTTAAGAGAGATGACAAAAACATGAACACAGCGTCTTCATCCCCTCGTCGTGGCACTCGGGGACCACCTGAGTCTTCCAGGTTAAAAGGCCCTGGTCAAGGTGCACGAGCCCCAGTGGTTCAGTCCAAACTGGTGCGGCCACAGAAGAATGGTGCTCACGCAATACCAGCAATCTCAAAACCAAAAAGTGGACACACTGTATCAAACCTGGCCCCAGCAGTGGATCCAAACTGCAATGAGCCCAGCCTACCTTGTCTGTGTTGTGATGGCCATTCTCCTCAGGATAGCAACAGCCTTTTTAATCACAACCATAACAACAATAAGACTGTAAACATCAGGCAACAAATGAAGCTACCGCCGCCGCCACCTTCTCAGAAGGAATTGGCTGTTCCAAAACAAGACATCAAAGAAGACGAGTGTGAGCCAGAAGTAAAGCAACCTCATCCCCCCAGTAAAGGAGAGAGAAGAGGAAAATGGCAATGTGGATGAAAAAGAGGGTGGTGACCTCAAAAATGATGTCTGCAGTGTAAATGTAAATGACAGTATTGATGTGAATGGCAACGGCAATTGTGATGGTGACGATGACGAAGATGATGACGATGAAGATGATGATACTCTTGTCCCTTCTTCCTGCAATTGCCCAGAATCCATGCTAGATTTTTCCCTCACATCTTCTACCTCATCTTCTTCCACATCCATTAGCAGCTGCTCAGATCTGGAGTGTGACTGCCCTGATACATTTTCATTGTCATCACAGGACCAAGAGTCCACTGAAAGCTGTCCATCTTCTCGTACTTTGGTCTCCAATTGCCCTACCTTTCAGTCCAATGTCTTACCAATGGATCTCAACCTTTCTGCAAGATCGCCTTGCTCTTCTGATGAAGGCTATCCCTCTGCCCCTTGCTCTCCTTCTTCTGACTACACAGAGAGAAAGGTATCAGAAGAAGAAAAATGTATCAAAGTGGATCTCCTCCATTTTTTAGACTCCATAGAAGAGTTGGGCAAAATGGATCTGTTCTACCGCATTGTTAGGCTGGCACATTGGGAACTGGATGGTGAGCTGATTGTCAGAGATAGACTGGATCACCAGCAGAAGCTTCAGAGGGTCAACAAAGAGGTGAAGTTGGCATATCTTGTGAAACTTCAGGAGGAAGGGTTAGACTTTGACAATGAGGATATCACTGGAGTTTTGGATGAAAGGGCAACATTGATATTCCATGGAATTTGTATAAAAGCAACAAATCAAGTGACTCCCAGGAATTTTCTGATGCAGGGGTAGATCTGACAGCTCCTTCTGACCTTGATGAAACCCCTGCCTCTGATTCACTTGCTTCATCGCCATTGGATCCTCCTCCCCGGCCCCCAAAGCCTCCAATAAGGCATGTGAGTGCTCACCTAGAATCACACACTTATGAGAACATAAGTGGACATACCTTCTCAGTCATCCACGACCACTACTCCTTTCTCTATAAGAGTCCCTGCTCCTACCTTGCCTGCATTGTCATCCTCACCCCCAGCCTTAAAACCTCCTGCCCTTCCTCCTCCTCCATCACAGCCTGTGCCCTACTTCTCCCTAAATACAGAAAGACCTACTCTCACTTCCCCCACCCCACCCATCCCTCCCCCAAGAAGACGTCATAAAGCCCGTCTAGAGGCTCTAAGGCTTGCTGAGCTTGAAAGAGAAAAGACTCCTCTGTCCCTTCCTCCACCAACGTCCAGACCTCCTCCATTGCCACCTCCACCTGCAGTGTCCTCGCCTCCGGCTATTCCACCTCCACCATCACTCCCACCCCCTCCATCTTTTCATGCTCTGGATGTGGAAATCAGAAAGTTGCTTGCACTAGCTGGCCTCACCCAAGCTGAATTGCTTAAACTTAGTCCCGAGTTGGGTGTCTGTGTAGATGTAGTCCTGGAAAATGAGCAACAGCCAGTGTCTGATGTCTCTCAATTGGAGATATCAGTGTAAACAGAACACACAACGAAGATGGTGTAGATAAGGGGTTGCATTCCAGATTGAGTGAAGGAACCAGATTTGGGAAAGACAGGCCTACAGGTGTAGAGGAATTAGATACTCTCAGTGAAAAGGATGCTTCTAAAGATGAACAGAAAGAAGCAAACAGGACAACATCCTTCACAGAAATGGCAAGACGACGTAAGAGAAATGGTGGAAACTGTAATCATAGCTGCGGTTGTGGTTTTGGATCCAATGTTAGCCTGTCTCCCAACTCATATTACAGCACTGATCTTAGCAATACAAAAATCCCAAATGTTAGCTTTGGGAGTTTTGATTATTCTTCTATGATTTCAGACACCCCTCCTCCACCACCTCCACGACCATTGCCCCCTTGTCCACCAATTGTGTCCAATCCTCCTGAACTTCCCCCTCTTAAGCCATGTACTCTACCTGCCAATGCATCTCGCCCAGATAGATTTGACTGGCTGATAGCCTTCACCCCAGAAACAGAGTCGCCACCTCTTGAGATCCGAAAATTGTCCAATGATGGCACATTGCAAAAAGTCTCAACTTCAGGCTTAAAAGTGACAACCTTTAAAGAATTACGCAACAGAAGCAAACAGAGCTCCACACCAGCTCCTATTCAACCAGAACCCGATCCAACTGTCATCACCCCAGACCCTGATTTCCTGTACAACCTAAAATGGAGAAGAGAGAAGAATGATGGGGATGGCTGGGAATATACTTCTCAAGCACAAGCCTCTTTTCTTCAGCCGCCACCCACTCCTGCCTCATTGTCCCTCTTTAGGGAAATGTGCCGCCTGAATATACAAGATGATTGCCCTGCAGAACCCAAAGTGTCCCAACAAATTAGCTGTTCAGTAAGCGAAGACAGCCTTAGGACTATTTGTGATGAAAGAGATAAAGCTGTTCACACCAAAAAGATGGAAGTCGAAGATGAAGTGGAAGTTAGGGGAATGGCAGATGGAGCATGGACTTTGGAATCTAGGACAACAGGTAAAGTTGCATTTCATAAATATATATGTTTTCTCTGACCACTTTTGTCTTAGAGGGTTCATCAACATCATAAAACAGTGCAAATTCAGTGGAATATCAAAGAGAAAGTAAAAGAACAATGGTCTGATGACAAGGAAAGTGGTGAGCCAAGATGAGAGTCACACAGGCAGATGGGTAGATGAATCAGCAGAGCAAGACTGGAGGGAATCTCAGAATGCAGCAAGCTTAATTCTCTGTTGTTTCTCATGATGTCACAAAGCCTTTTAATTATTCATCCTCTCAGCAGGCTAATTCCCGTTTTCTTTCATTCTCTCTTTCCTTGCCGTGCCACACATTCTGTCATACTTTCTTCAGTCAGCCTTCCTATTTTTCAGTCAGTGTTTCTATTTAAGTTGAAGTCAAATGAATTGCCATTTCCCTTAAAATGATATTACCATTACAATATTGTCTCATACTATAGTCATGATGCACATCACAAACCTTTCAGCCTCTGTCCTCAACCCTGCTTTGTCATCTTTCTGACATGCTTCGCTGTCTCCTTTTATTAATTTGATACTCCTATGCTTGTTATTCTCGCTTCTCATTATTTTCAATTTTCCATTTGCCTTTTTGCTGTGCTCCTTTCTGCACTGTTTATCTGCCAAATGGAAAAGGCAAATTTGCTTGGATCAGGTTACTTCACTTTTGACATCAGATATAAATGGCCTCTAATGTGCCTGTAAATTGAGTAGCAAATACATTTTAGGGAGCCCTCATTTTTGTTTACAAGGTTATCACATCACACAACTCTGCTAACCCATGCTTTGGCAATATTTGTGCTATTCATCTTTTTCATGGATATTAGTATTTATAAATTTAACACTTTGGAGTTTTGTTCTTCAAGTTGTGTGTCTGTTATCATTTTTTGTTAGTAAATTGCTGTGAAACTTTACACCCTTTATCACTCATATTTGTGGCTTTGTCACATAGCACAAGAAAATGACCTTATGCCTTTAAGTGTAGGAAAGGTGTGACTCAGACCTTTACACCAATCACAGTACAGCAACAGGGAAACAGGAAATACTGAGTCAAGCTGAATTCATTTGAGAGAGAGAGATATCGCCACATGTTAAGGTAAAGGAAAATGTTTTTTATGTGAGTAAATCATAATACTCTAGATATATTTAATGTACTGTATGATGAACAATGTATACTTTTTGACTGAGGTTCAAAATGATTCAGTTTTTCAACACTTAAACAACATAACATTGAAATGCAACATGCAATCTACTGATAAGAATCATAAAGTAATTGTCAGTATTGTGCATTTAAAAGAGCATATACTGAAACACTCAAGTCTTGTAGCTTGCCTTTAAATTCAGAGTTGCCATTGCAGGTGAAATGTGATCCTAGTGAAGCTCCTAGTGAGATTCTAGATAGAGAGCACATGCTTTCCTGTACACAGTCAGATGTTGAAGGATCAGATATAGTGCTGTTAGGCTTTGCACACCATATACTGCAACAGAAAATTGTAGGTTTTTTTGAAGAGGATATTTTAGTAGCTAAAAAAAGGCAAAGAAAAGATATAAGGGTGTGGCACATTAAGGGGCCATTTACACGACACCGTTTTCAAATAAAAACTGAAAACTTTTTATGCATTTTGGTTGTTAATTTAAACTACAATGGCATTTTGGGAGCCTGAAATTCCAAACTTTTGAAAACCGATTTCAAAGTGCAAGATTTTGAAAACGATACCATTATCTCGTCTCCATGTAAACTACAAAAATGCAAATATGTGAAAACGGTGACAGCATACACATGCATTACGTGTTCAGACTGTAGGCATGCATGTTTGTATGGTGCTCTGTAAAATAATGCGTATGTGCGCAGGCGAGTAGTCTTTCTTTACAAAGTGACATTGCCAACTACTGGCCTGCATGAATAATACAGCGTTTTTAGTCGTTTTCTTGGATCCATGTAAATGGGGATTGCCGTGTAAATGTACCCAAAATTTTTATGAATTGAGAACTTTATATATATATATATATATATATATATACATATATACATTTCTGTGGAAATTGAGTTTACGTTGTTTTCAATTAATGCATATTTTCCATCTTGTGTCTTATTTAGGCTAAAATAGTTAGTTTTTCTCTTTTTATGTTCTCTGAAATTATTTCACTTAAGTGAAACACTGAGTTGCATTTCATAAAATGTGCTATCCAAATAAAATGTATTATGATCCAAATTTTCTTCGAACAGTGAATAATGTACATACTTTTCCCATACACTGTGGCGTGTTGTGCTGTGTTCTAATGTTTGCTCTTTAGCATATTGAATGTTTAAAGGAGTTCTCTATCATCTGTTTCATCATATTTACATAAGTGCATTCTCTCTTCTTTAAAATGACACTAACATTTTCCCATTCTCTCTTTTTCTTCCTCTTTCTTTACTGTTTGCTGTTTTACCATTCTGCCCATCCTTTCGATTCTGAATCTTCTCCATTGTTATACTTTCATTATTCTTCACCCATAATGCTTCTTTTAAAGTGTCCTCACCTCCCCTGTCCCTTTCCTTGACCTCACCTTATTACCTGCACTCTGATCCCCTGTCACAAACCTCCCAATTTTACCACACTGACACTAACAGGAATCATGCCGTGGCCAGCTGTGAGGGTTCCATAAACATCTCAAACCCGTTATGCATAAATTCCACTTTTGACTGCAGCAAAAATGACTATACCGACTCCCTGTACTGTTCAGGGACAGAAAACAATGCGTTTTTGTTCTGTAAACAAGACAATGACCTCAATGGTAACATGAATTCTCTGTACCACCGCTGTAATCATGCTGACAGCTTTCTAGATTCTTTATACATCTGTGGGCATGATCCCGACAACACAAAAAACCAACTTCTGTTCTGTGTATAACAATGAAGTAGATTCAATCAGAAATGATGATTCACTCTACAGTGATGCCAGATACACAACAAATACCCTGAAGCTGTTCACTGACCCTGAACCACCAACTAACATTAACACACTCACTGAGGGCGACATAACACCATACAAAAACATTGACATGCAGGCTTACATTACTATGCGAAACCTCAAAAATCAGAGCTATGCGAACAAAAACAGTTATAAAGATGCCCAACTCACTGTTTGATTTGAACTCGGACAACATTGATAACTCAAAACCACCAATCAACCCGTTTTATGACAGCAATGAAAACACAACGCAGAACAAACAGCAGCTTGTATCTTTCCCTGCCTACTACCTTTACCACCCCAAAAACTGCCCCTTGCATAAAGGCGCCCCACCACGGCTGTCCCCCGTAGGAGCGATCTCACCTCCCTACAGGTCCGGGCCTCCAGTTCCAGGCACAGATGTTGCCCGTCTCTGCTCACCCCTGTTCCCTCGCAGTCACACCCTTCCTGCCCTTGCTGCACCCCTCTACTACCCTTATCTGTACACTCCCCCTGTTCAAGCCCCTCTGCGGGAGCCATCGGTTCCCATACTTCACTCTCAGAGTCCACCACCACTCACTTCGAGTAAGAAATCAGTGCATTCTCATTTCTCTCACTTTTCTCCACTTCTTTTCCAGTTCCTTTGATTGTGAAGCACTGTCTGTTTGTCTGTGTCTCATTCATATCCTGTGGATACTGTAGCACTGTCAGTGTCTGTGGCAGTGTGAAATATGTGGTTGTTCATTGCATGATGACATCAGTGCCTCTTTCTGAAAGCGATGATTTCGTGTTATTTTTTTTACTGTTCAACTGTGTTCCTTTTTTTGTTCACTTGAAATTTAGTATTATAAATTCTGTAAATTAAAGCTACACTATGTAACTTTTGACTTTCCAGCGGTTGAATCACAATTGAATGGTGGAGGAAGATTGTTTTGGTAATTATGTGAGTTATACTTTGGCTTTACTATTCTATATGGATGAATCTGATGATTTAAGGCCATCAGACTGAAACTATAGTGGAAACTATTATAACTCGACTAGTAGGTCAAGACAAATTAGGGCTGGGCGATATATCGCATGTAATTGTCACGCGCATTTCGTCAGTAAAGCCGGTTCCCTGATTACTGCTAAATCGCCATCACCTGCTTTCAAATGGAGCGGCATTTAATAGACAGAGCCGTAGTTCACTGACAAGCTACGCAATATCGCGTTCATTATCGAAGGCGATTCATCTGCGATAATGAACGCGATATTGCGTAGCTTGTCAGTGATCTACGGCTCTGTCTATTAAATGCCGCTCCTTTTGAAAGCAGGTGATGGCGATTTAGCGGTAATCAGGGAACCGGCTTTACTGCCGAAATGCGCGTGACAATCGCATGCGATATATCGCCCAGCCTAAGACAAATAGACCAAAATAGGAACTGGTTTAGAGATTAAAAAAAAACTGTTTATGCACATTCCATTACATATAAAATAGTAGCCTGACCTTCTTTCCTTTATTTACAGATATGACGTAAACATGCACAGAATTAATGCCGCACATATGCAGTTTCACTCGAAATCTCTAAAATATAAATTAACATAGGCCAAAGCAAAAACATGGTTTGGAAGATAGATTTATGATGTACTCGCTCCTTATTAAAATTTTGTTTCAAACTAAAAAAGTTACATAATGTAGCTTTTTATATTTTAATATACTTATTGCTTTCATTTAACCTTTGCTTTTTGTGTTTATATATATATATATTTGTGTTTTGTTTTTAATGTATTTTTTTTTACAAATATCTTTTTATTTTTAAGAGATTGTTTCTTTTTTTTTTTTTTTGCTGCTCTGCATGTTTTGTTTTTCACTTACCTTATGGTAATGCATGTGATAAGCCCAAATATGTCAAATCAGATCCAAATATGTCTCAAATGAATAAATATCTTTTATAATTTATTCATGAATATTTGTATGAGATCTATACATGTTCCTCACAAACTGCTGTCATGTACTGCACTGGATGACTCAAGATCAACTGTAATACATTATCTTCTGTTAATTGAGTTTCTAACCCCACCCTGCTGTCTTTCCCTCCTAATAGCTGTCCGCAGCTTCTCATTTGCCGGCTCTGAGCAGAAGAACAAGGCCTGGATGGGAGATGATGTGAGGACCTCACTGAGTGCTGAAGGGCTGTCTTCTGCATGCCTGCAAGAAAAGAAAAGTAATATAGTATTGTATACCTCATGATTATAAAAAAGAGCTGGTTCATATTTATCTTTATTTTTCAATTTTTAAAAAAATTAAAAAGTTGTAATTTTATGTGTTTTTGCCACACAGCTCTTGTCAATTCAGTCAGTGTGGCAGTGGAGGCCATTTTGGCTCAGTTCAGTTCGTCCAGGACTGTTGTACAGAAGGTCAGTTTTGTGCCAACTTTCATTTTCAAACTTGGCATCATTAACCCCACTTTAGTTTCCCACAGGAATAAAAACCTTTGAACTAAAATTAGTAAATCCCTACTTGTTTTTTCCCCTCTCTCCATGCCACTTCCATGCACTTGGCTTATCGTTTTTCTTTCTTCAGTTTTACTCGGTAAATAAGGTACATCAAAGTCCATGAACATGAGCTTTGCAAATAACTTATTTGCACACTAACCTCATGCACCTTTTCACCTCTTTCTCCTATTTTTTGCTCTCTCTCTCTCTCTACCCTTTTTTATTCATTTGAATACTTTAAATATCCTATATCTCTTTTTTCCCATTGCTTTGCACATTTTTTTTTCTTTTCTCTGCTTGTCTCTCTCCCTTTCTTTTATCTGCCTATCCTCCATTGCCCTTTTCTTGACATCTGTTGACAGACTCTCTCTGGAGACAGCAGTGTAAATCCCTCTCTGGGTCGTCTGGTACTGCAGTGCCTTTGCCCAGCCCTGCGCAGCCTTCTCTGTGATGGACTCAAGCCCCACCAGAGTGACCTCATTGCAGGCAGAAGGCCTAATTCACCCTGGGGATTGGTTCAGGCCTCCACCAAACCAGGTACAAGACATCTTGACCTGGATTACTAGACAATTACCTTCATTAAATATCTCATGTTATATTCTGCCTCTTTTTCTCTCTCCTCTTCTACCTCTCATGATCCAACTTGATTTATTCTCTTCATTTCTGGCACACCGCAGTATTGACTCATGCATCTCTGTCATACTTCCAATCTTTAAATATTCCTCAATTCTCTCCCTCAGTGTTTTTTGCTGCTCATATTCATTGTCTCATATTTTCTGTAGCTTTAGCAAAAAAAAAAAATCATACAGCATGATATACATTCATTATGTTGCCCTTCCTAGCATTTTAAAATAAACAATGATTTGCTTAAATGCTAAAATGTCTCTCTTCGTTTATGGTGCTCTTTCAGGTCCGAGCACGCAGGCTTTGCACAACCTCCAGACTAAAGTAGCGGGGCTTCCCCAGCTTAAGCAGAGCAGACACAGGTTCAACGCCTTCCTGTTTGGCCTTCTCAAGTAAGGCAGAACTTTCCTCATCCTAAGTCCATCTAAGATTTAATTGACAAAATGACTTATGTGAATAATAATTGTCTCTCTCTTCTTTTCCTCTTCTACTCTCTCATGTAGTGTCAAGCTTCTGGATTACTGGCTTTCACATCTGCAGTCCTGCAGTGGTAAGTGTTCATATTTACTGTTGTTCTCTAGTGGTCCTTGCTGGAAAATCCATCTTAAGCTAGTTTTTGGAACAATGGCAGCTAGTAAACTATCTTGGACCAGCAACAAATCAGTTACAATGATGGATAGTAAAAACACAAACATTACATTTTTATTTTCTTAAAATCATTTCACATTGATCAAAATGTAATAAGAGCAATATGCAAGTGAGCTAAAAACGGCACCCATAGAATTCTGCAGTGACGACATTATTGTAGCCCAACCAGGAAGTTTGCATCACCCTGATACCCTCGACAAAAAAGAAACAGGATTTTTTAACTGGCTTTTGGATTACCACAGAAAACCAAAAAAAGTCATGATTCTTATTTGTTTTGTTCATCAAGATAATATTCATAAATTAACTTTTGTGAATTTTGAGGCCTAAATAAAATCGCCAGAATTAAAAAGCTAAAGTTATAAACGAACTACACCACATTCACATGACTTCACCATCTCCACCACTTCCAATGACTCTTTCGAACTTTCTTTAATCTTGAAGTTTGAAAGTTTGAGTTAGAATAGTTTTTAAGAACGTGAGTATAAACACAATGTGGCAGCAAAAGCAGACTATAGAACCTCTATATCTCCCATTTAGCCACTTGTTAACAAATGCTTTTTTGAAGACATGTAAAAGCTCAAATAAATCACAAGTGGGGTATTACTGATATGTATGTTTTGTGCCATAGAATAAAATGTAAAAGTATCTTGAGCTTGTGTTCACCACAGACCTTATTTCAGGCATTTAATGGCACAGTATGTATGAATTTTGCATTAAAATGTCCAAAAACCACTTGTGTACTTACATTATCCCAAATATTTCCAACATTTAAATCTAGAGAAATTCGCAATTTTAACCAGTGTAACATCCCTCCTCTTTGCCTCGTTACCCCACCATTTAATTTCACAAATAAAGTGACATGTAGAGTAGAAATTAAGCATTAAACATTATTACTTGTGGCTAATTCAATAGAATGAAATAAAATCATGTGATCAAATGTAACAGTTATAAAACTTTATTTCATTACCTCATCCATGAACATGGACATTTCCCATCATTCCCCGCTCCTTCACAGTGTCATCAAGCTACGCCTTTGTTATTGTTTTGAATATGCGACCTCTAGCTGAAACCAAAAACCAAGCCAAAAAACCCATTGATAGTGCAAATGGAAGTTTGAAAATACTAACTAATTTCCAGGGTTTTTTAGGAAAGGTCACTGTAGTACCATTTAAGATCTTTACCAGTGACCAGATTTAAATGTTTAAATAGTTCTTATTTATTTGAATAAATCCTGTAATATTTTTTTTAATAATATATTTTATCAACTTTTTTTTAAATAATAACTGTAATAACTTTTTTACTGTCCCGCAGATGTGTTGGAGACATATTATCGCCCGCTTCCTTCATGCGTCTGTCACTCACTTCTTGCCAGCCTCTTTTTGAGGAGCTTCTCCTCCTACTGCAGCCTCTCTCTCTTCTGACCTTTAACCTCGACCTGCTGTTTCAGCATCACCCACTTCACACATCTGATATATATAGCCCGCCAAATGAAGACTTCAGCTTCCACTTGTCACCCAAGGGGATTTTCCAAGGAAGTGGCCATAATCTTGGAAGCGTGTTTGAGCAAGACCATGGCAGTTGGGTTTAGACACCAACCCTAATTCAGGTCTCACAAGTCATGTTCTTGATGTGTCAGCCTATCGCAATCCAATTTCGCTGTCATCAAGCATCACCAAGGAGGAAGCCAATCCGCCATTGTCATGGTTTAACGGGAATGAGATCTCGGCACCTCTTAATGCCGGAAGCCTTTCCCAGCAGGCAGGCCAGGCTCTTCAGCAAGGGTGGGGGGCAGTGATGCGTTTGGGGGAACGTTTAGGGCAGAACTTTGGTTTGACCACTAACACAGAGGATGTTAAAGGTCCTAACTCACCAGATGACTTCAAGACAGGCTTCTCACTGAACCCAAAAAGTCCAGTTGAAAACAGGCAGCAAACAAGAGAGGATCTTTCCTTGTGGGATAGTGGAGCAGCTGTTCCCTGGGGTCTGGGACGGCTCTTTGGAGCTTCTAAGAGCCCCAACAACCCACCAATAAGCAGGTTTGATGATGTTTTTTAAATGTCAGTTTAGTTTGTTTCAGATGTGTCAGGTTTATTCATGTGCATATTTTTATTCTCTTCTATGCTGTTACTCTCACATAGGCGTCCATCTCAGTGGCTCTCCCCTGGCGCATCTGTCCTTTCTCGCATAGTGAATCTTGGCCAGGGTTCTCCGCCTGAAAAGAAAGAGCTCCAGAGAAGCAAAGATAAGGAAGAAGATGAAAACGAAAAGATTAATGAAACAAGAGATCAGCCAAAGCCCCTGAGGTAAAGTTTCCATTAGATTATTCACATTTATCTTAATACATTTACATTTATGCATTTAAAGGTGCAATATGTAATAATTTTGCAGTAAAATATCCAAAAACCACTAGGCCAGTGTTATATATTTTGTTCACTTGAGTACTTATCCCAAATGTTTCCAACTATTTGTAAATCGTGAGAAAATACACTTTTAACCAAGGATTCAGGACGTGTGAGGGAGTCCTGTCAATTGCATCATACCCGTTTCCTCTCGGTTTCCGGTTTTATTTTGTAGAAACCATGGAAACACCAATATTACATGTTTTTACATGTTTTAATAGACAAGGGAACATCTGTTTTGATATATTTATAGACAGAAAATGAATTTTTGTTATATAGCTCAACACGTTTAGTCTTTGTTTAAATCTAATTTTCTTGATTTTTTGCGAGGTATCATGCTTTACCATGCCTCAGAGAAAAACATTATTTTGTCAAGTAGCTAACATAGCATAATCAGATGCAGCTTTATTTTTATTAACAGTAATACAGCATTTTCTCCATCATACAATACGTTTTAAAATGAATTGCATGCCATTTATCAACACAAGCCATCCCGCATTTATTAATATGATATTAAAATCGATCTAGCTTACTTCAGTGTGTCAAACAAGTGTCTCACAGCAGCCACCGAGCGAATGCACAGAGTAACGTTATAACATCATTTTCAACACTCTCAAATGTATCTAATATGATAAACAGAGCTGTGTTACCTCATACTCATGACCGGAATAGCGGAAGCGGCGCCGGCGACTGTGTCATAATAACAGTTCCGCTGCTCGCGGCGTGTGTTGCGCAATCGCACCAGCGGCCTCGTTCAGCTCCCGCAACACTCGGTCCTGCTCTGCTTCATACTACAGTAATGTTAATAATCGCATCCATGAACATGATTTCTTCCCGAGTCCTATCCCAATTCTTTTCCACCATCCATTGAGGTGAAGACCACATGTCCCAAGATTCCGCGCTCAAACTTGGTGTCATCAAGCTACGCCTTTGTTTTGAATAGGCCTCTAGCGACCTCTAGCAGACAGAAAATATTACATATTGCATTTTTAATGAGATTAATGTTCAAACCTTTTGGGGTCTTTTTTTTAAGTGCTTTTTGTAGGGTTTTTGGTATTTAGGTATTTTTTTAGGTAGTATTTTTCTATTTATTAATAAACTAATTATTTAATTAATTCAGAAATACTTAAAATACAAAAAACAACACTTACAGTATGATATTTCATTATATTTGCAAAACAACAGCTTTTTACTTATATAACATATACACTGTATTTAAATATATAATGTGTACACTCATGTGTTCAAGGTGAAAGGAAAATATGTTATTACTTTACACTACATTTTAGAGTCATTAAGTATGATTTATTATGGATAATTTTTGTATGTCATTGACCCATAAAGCAAAATCTGTTTTGTCTTTTTGAACCTTTTGCTCAGTGTTATTTTAATTTATATACTATTATAGTTTTTATTAATATTTTGAATAAGCTTTTATTTTTATATTTTCTATACTATTGTTAGTATAGTTTAGTTTATTTTATTCTTTTGTCATTTTTATTAGTTTTTGTTTTTAAAAATATTTCTAAATAGTTTATTTATTTTTATTTCAGTTTTAGTTTAGTTTTATTTCAGTTAGTTGTTAGTTATTTATTTCACTCATCTAATATTTATATTTTATAGTATTTCAACTTTATTTCAAATAACAAACATGTTTTTAGTAGTTTTAATAATAATAATAGCGCCTTTCCTGAGCTCAAGGATGCTTAACAATAAAGAACAACAACATGACAATCATACAGTCAGTCATATGGACAATGGACATTTGTCCAGTCCAGAACAAGAGCCAATGCGGTTGCGTATAGCAGTTATATAAAATTGTGCAAAACATTCAAATCTATAAAGAAGAGCACAGCATTGTGTGTAGAAAGCAGAAAGGTATAGGCATACAAACCCAGTGAGCAGTACATGAGGCGATTACACACTATGACTGATAATATTGGAAGAACAAATAGGTTTTGAGCTGAGATTTGAATTCACAGATAGAGGTTTTGTTGTTATCGTTGATTTTAATTAATTACGGCATCACTGCCATTACTGTCAACAATGTGCTGAGTCTTGTTCTCTGATTCATCAGGGTGGTCAGAACTCTGTGTGATCACACAGGCACTGGAGCCGAGCTGAGCTTCAGGAAGGGGGAGGAGCTTGTTCTCTTGGGAGGTGTGGACCACGACTGGATTCGATGTCGTCAAGGTCACAATGAGGGCCTTGTTCCCATTGGTTATGCTTCACTTATCATGTGACTTATCTTTAATTCTGCCTGTATGTTTGTGTGAAAGAATATCAGGGGATAACATACAAGGAAAAAGAGACCATATATAGACGTAGTTATTAGTAGCCGTGTTACATGTTTATCTGTTTATCTCTGACCCTCGTTGCCTGGTTTGTGATGTCTGGAATATTTTCTGTGATATATAGAAAACAACTCACTATAAATTACTGTATAAATCATCTATATATAAATATATTTAGATTTTACAAAGATAGATAGACAGGTAAACAAGAAATGGGTAATGAATAAGTATCAAGTTTAAGAAAAATAATTGTATTTATTATTAGGTGTTCTGCCATAAAGCTCACAAGCTTACTTAAACAGCTCAGCGCAAAGTTATCAAATATGTATATTCGTAAAACAGCATTTCATCATAATTTTAACCCCAATAAACAACCAATATGCATATGCAGCTTTTTTTTTGTGTAAAACCCCTTGAATTTCTTGTCATATCATCAGCCCATCAATGTTTTATAAAGATAAGCACGACTTCATCATTGCAAAGGCATGAGATTTGGTTATTTTGGGGCTGCATTAGTGCATAAATCAAAGATTTACTCAAGTTAACTCTTTAGTTTATTATACAATTATTTTTTTTATTATTATGAAGCTATTTAATAAGGATTTACTGACTAGTCAGTAAATAAACTAATTGTCAAGCAATTAAAAATATAATTTATTTTATTCCTCAAAATATTAATAATTTGTTCTCCTAATTTGTACAGCAACAATTTAATTTTGATGTTGCCTGAAGATTCCCTAATATACACCCTTTTATTATCTCACTTCCTAGAAAAAAAAAGGAAAAAACATCCTTATTTTGAAATTTTTTTTGACCAACATTATTATTGTCTTATTGTTATTATCGTAACTCTCAATGGTAACGGTCAAATATATTAGCGTGGTAGTGTGTAGATGATTCTTTTATCTTCTTACAGTGTGATGGCTAATGTGGTAAGATCTGTATCACCATGAGCTTGATAGTGACTATGCATACTCTGTACTGTACTGTTTATGAGGCTTGTTGCTGGGGAAACCATGTATGATCGATAGCATTAATGATTATCTTTTGAATGGATATTCTGCATCAGTATAACGTTGAATCAGGGGGTTACATACTAAACCTGCATGAATGTGTATGAATGTGTGTAGCAAATGTAAGGTAATAATCATCGATACAACTTATTTGTGAGCACGGACACATTCACTCAAGATAAAAACTCTTCATGCTAAAGGCGTAGGACAGGATTTTAGTGGCTGTAGTGGGATAGGTGATTTAAATTAGAGCTTGCGTATTCTTGTTCATTAAATGGCCCTCTGTGTTTCTCACAACTGAATGCTCATGTGTAGTATACATTTTTGTCACACCTCTGGCTTGGCACTGCTTTCAGCCGAGCTGCTAATCAAAAATATATTAGACAAAATGAAAGATGAATCTTGTCATGGTAACATGCCAGTCCGCATGGAACACAGCTTTGTTCATTACACCACATGACCCTCTGGACGATTCCATCCAATTGCAGAAAAGCAGCCGGCTACAGTAGCAACTGAGCACTGAAAGAACTGAGCATTCACATTACTGTATGTATAATGTATGAAAGCTTAAAGAGATAGTTCACCCAAAAATGAAAAATCTGTCATCATTTACTCACCCCCAAGTTGTTCCAAACCTGTATACATTTCTTTGTTCTGCTGTACTTAAAGGAAGATATTTGAAAGAATGTTTGTAACCAAGCAGATCTCGGCCCCCATTGACTACTGTAGTATTTTTTTTACCCTACTATGGTAGTCAATGGGGGGCGAGATCTGCTTGGTTACAAACTTTCTTCCAAATATCTTCCTTTGTGTATAGCAGAACAAAGAAATGTATACAGGTTTGGAACAACTTGGGGGTGAGTAAATGATGACAGATTTTTCATTTTTGGGTGAACTATCCCTTTAAAATGTAAACTTAATGTTTGGGATTTATGTATCTGAGTTTGTCAGGGACAATTGGTACTGTTTTTAGGATGTAGTTTAGGAGGTATATTTTAAAAAAATCTGAGACAGAACTCCTTGAAAAGATAGCTTTGTAATTGGCTTGAGCTTTAATGTCCCTGTTTTAAAAAAAAAGAAAGAAAAATATAATAAAATGTTATGGGTTGAGAGTTAAGCAAGCAGCAAGTGTTCGGTAGAAAATCATATTTAGTGTCATTTAGTCTTACCTCACAGGGCAAACTGCAATGATGCATGACTTAAATTCTGTTCTTTTCTTTTTTTATCATATTATTTTTCTTGTAGCTGTTATTTTTTCATTATATATCTGTGCATTTATAATTGTGACATTTGAATTACATTAGTATGTTTTGGAGAAAGAAACAGCTATGTTGCATTATAAATATAGTGTACTTATTGTTTGTTGTTAATTATACCAGTTGATCTGCTTTTTATCTGTTTCTCTTGTCTATCTATCTCTCTATCTATCACTTGCGTGTGTGTACTTTTGTGTGGTAATGAGTTGCATAGCTCTGTGTGGTATTGCCCATCGCTGGTAGCACACTTAAAGCATAATCTGTTCTGTACCAACTCTTGAGTTCTGTAATTCCCTGTGAATCAGCTCTATGCATGTTGGTGTTTGTAAATATACCCAATAAAATATGAAAAGAAACAAGAGCGTGTGGTGCTGAAGAGTACAAAAGATGTGCTGTGACCACAGATGTACATACAGTGTTTTGTGTTGTTTATACATGTCAGCTGCAATACCACAGATCACGTGAAGATGTCACTAAAGTGCCACGAAGGCAGAACCTGATTTTATGTTCCTAGACCTGTTCCTGATCAACATCTTTGTTGATCCTGGA
This sequence comes from Culter alburnus, assembly GCA_028476615.1. Classification (NCBI taxonomy): domain Eukaryota; kingdom Metazoa; phylum Chordata; class Actinopteri; order Cypriniformes; family Xenocyprididae; genus Culter; species Culter alburnus. The sequence goes on along the minus strand of JAOTNS010002367.1, from coordinate 2,513 downwards.
ACAACATTCCAATCAATCAATCAGATCTGATGGACAAGTTTACAGTTTATGTCAAGTTTAGGCTTGCAACCAGGGTTAGGTGCTTGTACATCAGTGTTATTCACCTATCATTTTCCTTTGATTTTAGGGATAAGTTATGGGTAGGGTTAGGATTAATTTTTGGACAGGAATGTTGTTCCAAAATATGTATAAAAATAATCAGGACGTGCTGAACAGAAGCACTTGAAAGTACAGATAAGGCTGTTCTGATCTGTTTAATGTGCCGCTCGTCACCAACAAAACAAAACTTATAAAAACGTATAACTTGTAAAACATATAAAATACAAAATAGTGGAAAACATGAGCATACAGTCCAATTTCTAGAGTGAGTTCCAAACCCAGTGTTCTCACTGTAAATGTTTCACAAACGAAAAATCAATTTATATCACTGCCCTCTTGTGGCACATAAAGAAACATTTTTCTTTTGCAGTATATAAATTTAAATATATTGAATATAGGCTACTGTAAATACATGTGACTATACCATAAATGTAAAGTTTAATATTTCACATTTCTAATATCAAATAACACTTATGGACATTGGTATTGTTCAAGAAATAGGCTACTTTTGCTTGTTAATTTTGTGAATTTGCTCCGGAAAAACCATATACGATATATATATATATATATATATATATATATATATATATATGAACTAGTATTTTCTTTTTTATTCTTTTACTATAATTAACCATGTCAAAAGAATGAAGGTGACTTTATAATGATGGTAGCTGCATCTAAATTACTTCCTATAAGTCCATTTTCTGCATAAAGTCATATAGATAAAAATCAAAGCAATGACAGTCATAATTGTGAGATAGAAGGCTGAAATTGACATAAGTGATTTTATGCAAAAAAATAATAATAATAAATAAATATGTGAAATTATGACTTAAAAAATTATAATTATTACATTAAATTAAAAATTATGAAAATCATGATGACTTTATCTCATAATTGTCTTATGTCATAATTTTTACTTTTCTCATACAGTATTATCATTTTGACAATGTCATAATTATGCTTTTCCAAAGCACAATTTTTTTTCTAATGTTGTGGAAATGTCAGATAAGCTTCCATGTATTTCCCTTGTTGTCTAAAATGAAGACTTTCTTCTTTCCTTTTTTCTCTGTTATGAAAATTTAATTTGTAATCAGAATTTAGTGCTCATAGTGCTTTTCAAAAATGGTCTAAAAGAAAGAAAACCACCTACTAACAAAGTGAGCAAGTAAATACAGCAACCATTAACTTTTCTTCAAGCACTATTTCATCATGTACATCATTATTTAAGTTCACTTCAATAACCATAAATTGACCTGTTCTTATAACCATCTTAATAAAGTGTCTAAATTGTTTCCTGGACCGATCAGTTCCAGGACACTGTCAGTGGATCAGCGTTCTTCCCTGCCAGATGAGCTCCAGGAGAGAGGCTGAGCGAGTAAGGGATGGGTGAAGGGTATGTGCAGGTGTGCAGTAGAGTCATGTCATCGGCATTATAGAAGCACACCTGACATCTGTCGCAGTCCAGGTACAGCCCTATCCTGTGTGGTTTCACTGTCAGATCTATCTCTGTCACTGTCTCATACTCTTTGATGCAGTAGCCTTGGTCATGCTTAAGGTGAAGTCCAATGTCCTTGTTCAAGTTGCTTATACAGCCACCATCAAAGCCCACGCTCCAGTCTATCTTCGCTCCTACGTCCACCTCCCAGTAGTGCTGCCCTGACTGGAAGGTCTTGTGGGTCCTGGCCAGAGGCCTATAGTCTTTGTGACGCAAAAAAATCCCCTTTTTGGATGTGCGGATGACGCTGCGCCCATCGGAGGAGACCCTCAGGTATGGGTCATGACAGTCGTGTATGACATTACGATCGGGGACTAAGACAAACAAAAATTTGAAAGATAAATGCAGCTTAGCTTACTGGTCAAAAGTTTGAAATAATTATGATTTTTCTTCAAATGTATATGTATTGACTCATTATTTACATTTTGTTAACTTTGAATAAAAATGTTACATAGTGTACCTTTAATATACTTTTACATGTATTTTAATATATAGCGTTGATAACTGATGTCCTCACCTGGTTTGATGGAGCCCAGCATCTCCTTCCACACAATGAACTGCAAATGAGTCTCATGAAGGCCAAGGAACAAAGAATTAGGTGCGAAATTTACACTTTTCACTGCTGATTTGAACCTACAATACAGGAGATGAATGTAATCGATGGATACTTGCAGAGTTGGTCATTTTAACTCAAGCATTACAGTATATTGTCATACTTGGTTGTTTGAGAAGCACTGTCATTATTTTCACTGCAGCTTTTCTTCTCTTTCATCTCTTCAACAAATTCCAGCCCTTTCTCAGTCCACCACTACAGGAGAAGAACCAGACAAAGCAAATGGTTATTGTTATGAAAACTGCAGCTATGAATAACCCAGTGTTATGGATAATATATGCAATAATTATGTCCCCCCCCCAA
>JAOTNS010002366.1:0-33260 GCA_028476615.1 Culter alburnus | reverse complement strand
GACAGATAGGCCGACACACCTCCTTGAGGTGGAATGGCCAATGACATTGATGCAAAGTTGGTGGGCAAGCTCTTTCTTTGTTTGGTCTCCTAGCTGAATTTGCATACTTAATGACTATCAGATCGGATTTCCAGATGGAGTGCGTTCTTCACAGTATCATTAAACACATAGAAAAATGCATTTGTCAGCTCTGTGACATGTCTCAGTGAATAGCTCGAGTCCGGAGCTTTACGGAGAGATCAAACTCGATACATCAGAAATGCATATAAAAGAAGTTATGGTTTACAGACAGAATTCTATCATTAAAATGCACACTAGCACAAATACACTGTATTGTTGTACTGTTGAGCAGGGTCACAATTTTACATACCTCTGATATGATGAGAACCACAATGCTCAAGTAAATGTCAAAGACAATGTCAGGTTAATCTTTAACAGCTGTTCTGTATGACTATGTTTATCTTTATGGCCCAATAAACTAACAGGACAATCACAGCTGACACTTTCATTTCCACTGGAGTCGAAACCTCCAAATGACAATGTTAAAGGGCATATTGCAGGTTAGAGCTTCAGTGATTCAATGTATAGAAAAATAATGTATGAAATAGATGTTCTTGAAAAGAAAAACGTATAAATACGCTAATTAGGCTTCTGGAGTCGTTTTTTGTGAGAACATTTTACTTCCGCATCTGAAAAATGCCAAATCGGAAGTGACGTAACTGAAGGGAGCGCGATCAATATAAACAAATAGGAAAGCAATGGATCGCAATGACAGTTCGGACGCTGAGGAAATTGTAAATGTGACAGGATTAGAAAAAATAACGGTGAAAAGAGACAAATTGAGCTGTTTGAGGAGAACCAGTGGAGAACAGGGCAGACCGGTGTTAGCTTATAGATAGCCTATACACGTTAGCAAACGATATGTAACACTGTTCTCAGATCACAATATTGATCATTTTGTACAGTAAAACGGTTTTATTTTAAAAGATACTAATATAACAGTAAAGACTACAGATGTGTTAATGTGTATTTTGTGATATTGATAAGTATGATGATATGATGTCAATAAACAGACGCTACAAGCTGCGTTTGAGGAAAGCCACTCATCTTTTCTTGTGTTTACTTCTCCTGATAATTCAGGGGTTTTGTAATCTGTTTACGTGTTCCACGCCCGGGACTCGTAACAGATTCATGGAGGTTCCACCGAGATCAACATCCAGAGTGTGAAGCCAGTTTGGGATCCAGACTGAACGACAACGAGACGACGACACAAAGAGTTGCGTGTGACCTTGTGGCAGCTGCAGACGTCCAGAGAGCTAAAAGGGACCGAGCTGAGAGGAAGGCTATGCATCGCTAAGGGTCGTGAGAGGGTCTGAAGCTGGACAAGATGGCTGATGAAAGGAAGCAACTGGTTTGGAAAATCAAGAAAAGTCTTCATACACTGACTGCTGGTGAACTGTGTCAGATAGCTGAGAGCATCATACCATCTTTAGGTCAGGATTCATCCAACATATCCAGGGACGACGAAGAAGGTTGTTTCAACTTCATCTCTTCATACATGCACAGCAAAACGTTAACAGAACTAGAAGATAAAGGTTACGCACAGTTACTGTTTTTAAAAGACAGTATTGCTGAGCTTATTCAGAATCGTGTAACTGTTGAAAGTGATCATTCTATGTATGATTTAATTGAAACAGATGTGTACACAAAAACACCTACACCAGTAAAACAAACACAAACACAATCAGCAAGTCCACACATGCAAACATTTACATCACCACTACCATAAATGCCAATGGTGATACACAGTTTTTAGAGTATGAGAAGCTACTCTCTAGTTATGAGGAATTAGGAAAAAGCTGTCTGAGTTTAAAATCCCATCTACCATTGGACGAGTAGAACAATCACCTCTCACAGAGCAGGGTAGCACACAAAATACAAGACACCTACCACCCATACAGTCTGATAGCATGTTGTACTTGAGAGATTTATCATACTTACCACGTAGAGAATTTAAGATATATGGGGGGCAGGTGGGTGACAACACGTCTGACATCGGATACAACAATTTGTGTAAGCAGATCGACGAAGGCCTCAAAGCAAACCACACAGAGAGTGAGATCATTCAAGCTGTTCTGCGCATAGTGAAACCAGGACAATTCAAAGAGATGCTCATTAACAAAGATGATTTAACTGTGACTGAACTGAAAAGTTTTCTGCAGTCTCACATGAGTGAAAGGAGCAGCAGTGAGCTTTTCCAAGAGTTGATGAGCACCAGACAACGTGAGAATGAAACACCGCAACAGTTTCTATATCGTGTAATAGGACTGAAACAGAAAGTGATTTTCGCTTCCAAGCAGAGTAACACTAACATTGAATATGAGCCAAGAACGGTCCAGAATGTGTTCCTGCGTACTATACATCAGGGTTTCCTTCCCAAGTACAGTGACATAAGAAGTGAACTAAGACCCTTGCTAACAAACCACACAGTTACTGATGAAACACTACTGAAACAAGTGACAAAAATCTCAAGTGAGGAAAGTGAGCGCCAACGAAGATTAGGCCAAGCCATACAGCGAAAACAGACTCAAGCTCATAGCGCACAGATTGACTCAGGATCGGACGAGAATGAATCAAACACCAAAATGCAAAAAATAAAGAGCAAGACAAAAACCATACAAGAACTAAGCGCTCAAGTAGAAGCTTTAAAAAGTACAATTGACACTTTGAAACAAGCTAAATGGCCATGTCACTGCTCAGCACAAACGGGAGCAGGTTCACATGCTGTACATAGACCAACACCAACAAAGAGAGGAGGACCATATGGGTGTCCGAGGTGTATAGAGGAAGGTAACAGCTCATGCAACCACTGCTTCATCTGTGGAGAAGAAGGACACCGAGCCATTGGATGCGGTAAAAGGGCAGGGGCACAAGGAATACTTACCAGACTACTGAACTGAGATTGTCAACTGGAGAAAGATTCCCAGAGAACAGAGTACATGAAGCCAATGCAAACAGTGCAGCCTGCTCTTCCGTGTCTAGAAAGACAAACTCGACAAAGAACAGAGTAGCAGAGCTAATTGGAAACAAATGCTTGTTAAAGTGTAACATTAATGGTTATGCCGTGTCCGCCCTACTTGATACAGGTGCTCAGGTCAGTATCATTGATCAGACATGGAAAAGAACCTATTTACCCGATCAGCACCTACGACCTCTGAGTGAACTAATGGGGTCTAAACCTCTTCATGTCTTGGCTGTTAATGGAGATGTCTTACCGTTCGATGGGTGGGTTGAAGCGACAGTGAACCTCCCAGGCAACAGTGATCCACATTTAGCCATTCAAGTTCCTTTCCTGGTGGGTAAAATGGCTCTTGAGCGACCCCTCCTGGGATTTAATGTCATTGAACAGCTGGTCAAAGGACAGACGACTGGTGCAAGTGTTCTCGCAACAATCACTACGCTGCTAAAGGGAGCCATGGAGATTGGAGATGATCAGGCTGAGGTGATAGTAAACTTCATACAGACACAAAAGTCATCTTGTGATACTGAGGCCATTGTCAAAGTTGGACGTCAGGATGTTGTTATTCCTTCAGGTCGACTGGCACAGATAAAATGTTCTATACCTGCAGATTTTGATTCGTCAGATCCTGTTATCTTGTTTGAGACCAATGTAGACAATCCACAACTTGAGAGACTTGATCTCGGAGATGGATTGCTGGAAGTCTGTGGAAGACAAAACCGTTCATTAGCATTCCAGTAGAAAATCATACCAGACATGACATTATCTTACCACGACGAACGACACTCGGGAGCATACAGTCCATTAAGAAAATTGTGGAGACAGACCAAATAGCAGAACCAGTTCCTGTGGAAGTTAACAGTGCAGAGACCCAAGAAGGAGCAGATAACAACAGTATTACAGTAACAGAGCATTGGGACCCGCCTGTAGATCTAAATCACTTGACTGAGGAGCAACAAAGGATAGCAAAGAGGATGTACGAAGAGTCTATGGCATTTGCATACAACGATGAAGACGTGGGCTGTGTCCCAAGTTTACAGATGTCCATCAACTTGATTGACAACATTCCTGTTCAGAGAGCATACTCCTCAGTTCCCAAGCCACTACATAAAGAAGTGAGAGAGTACATCCAAGATCTCCTGGCCAGAGGTGGATTGTGAAGTCAAAGTCCCCCTATTCTGCACCAGTTGTATGTGTCAGAAAGAAGGATGGAACACTTCGACTTTGTGTTGACTACAGACTACTTAACAAGAAAACCGTCCCTGATAGGCATCCCCTTCCTCGGATTCAAGACCTCACTGACACGTTGGGAGGGTATAGCTGGTTCTCGATTTTGGATCAGGGAAAGCTTATCACCAAGGCTTTATTGCGGAGGGATCACGACATCTGACTGCTTTCATTACTCCTTGGGGCCTCTATGAGTGGGTACGAATTCCCTTCGGATTAACCAATGCACCTGCTGCTTTTCAACGAAGCATGGAGGAGATGTTGGACTCGCTGAGGGATGAATGCTGTATCCCTTACCTTGACGATATTCTGTGTTATGCAAAGACATTCGAAGAACATGTGGAAAGTCTACGGAAGGTGTTGCAAGCTTTACAGCGACATGGGGTTAAGCTAAGACCGACCAAGTGTGAGATGTTCAAAAAAGAAGTGCGATACGTTGGGCGACTGGTCAGTGCAGAAGGAGTCAGAATAGATCCTAAAGATTTAGATGCCGTACGAGCCTGGAAAACAAAGAAGCCTACCACGGTTGGAGAAGTCCGAAGATGCTGGGGTTTCTGAGTTACTATCGATCATATCCAGGATTTCTCTCGCATTGCCAAGCCAATATATGACCTTTGCAAGTAAAACAAACTAGAATGGGGTCTGTTCAAACAAAACCAAAGGCAGATGGAAAGAAGAATGTTCAATTATCATCGCGGACACCCATTGAGTGGAAGGAAGAACATCAAAGGATTCTGTGCAGATTAGTTGAAGCTTTGACTACTCCACCTGTACTTGCTTATCCTGATTTTGATTTGCCTTTCACACTTCATACAGATGCCTCAGAACAAGGACTTGGAGCTGTACTTTATCAACGGCAGGCTGGGAAATTGAGAGTCATTGGCTATGGATCACGAACACTGACACTGGCAGAGAGGAATTACAGACTCCATTCAGGGAAACTCGAATTCCTTGCACTGAAGTGGGCAATCTGTGAGAAGTTTCGGGACTATCTATTTTATGCCCAACACTTCACAGTTTATACTGACAATAATCCTCTGACCTACATAATGACTACTGCCAAACTCAATGCTGTGGGTTATAGATGGGTTGGAGAACTCTCAGACTTCAGGTTTGATATCAAGTACAGACCTGGAAAAGTGAATGTGGATGCAGACAGTCTTTCCCGGTGCCCAATGGATATCAACAAATAGATCACAGAGTGCACGGAAGAGTTGTCTAGTGAAATCGTCAAAACCACATGGGAGGGCACAAGGGCTGCCGAACAAAAAGGATGTTGCTTGGGTCGCTGCTCTTAACCAGGCTCAGGAAGATCGACATGAGAGTGATGCTGGTGAAGTCCTAGGAAAGCTAAGTCATGATGAATTGCAAAAGGCACAGAGATTGGACCCAGTAATTGGTGAGATTATTAGGCTGAAAGAGTCCCACGCAAGCGTCAATAATGAAATGAGGCAGAGAGCCAGCGGACCGGTAAAGAAACTAATGCACGAATGGTCAAGACTACATCTTGAGGGAGGACTATTGTACAGGAGGACCGAGCAACGACGCCAATTTGTCTTACCAACTCAATACAAACAAATCGTCTTACAGCACTTACATGATGACATGGGCCATGTGGGTGTGGAGAGAGTAGTGCACCTCGTCAGAGACCGATTCTATTGGCCATTCATGAAGAAAGATATTGAGATATATGTTACATGGAAATGCCCTTGCATCAAACAGAAGAAGCCCGCTATACATGAAAGAGCTCCGATGGGCAGTATAAGTACCAGTTCTCCATTTGAATTAGTATCCATAGACTACCTGCACCTGGAACGCAGCAGAGGTGGTTATGAATATATCCTAGTACTGGTGGATCACTTTACAAGGTTTGCCCAAGCATATGCAACTAAAAATAAGTCTGGAAGAACAGCAGCAGCAGAAAGAATCTTCAATGACTTCATTCCCCGGTTTGGATTTCCAACTAAATTACATCATGACCAAGGTCGAGAATTTGAGAATGACCTCTTCAAAACCTTGCGCCGACTGTCAGGAATGAGCCATTCAAGGACCTCTCCATATCACCCTCAGGGCAATCCTGCTGAGAGATTCAACAGAACGCTGCTACAGATGATGAACACTGGCAGAGAAGGAAAAGGAAAAATGGAAGGAACACCTACCACAGATTGTGCATGCATACAATTGCACACGACATGAAGCGACAGGATACTCACCGTTTTACTTACTCTATGGACGACACCCACGATTACCCATTGATTGTATTCAAAGTGACAAACGGAGAGGAAAGAAATGATCCAAAAGGATATGCCAAGCAGTGGGCAAAGCGAATGGCAGAAGCTTACCGAATTGCTTCAGAGAACAGTAAGAACTCAAGCACCGAGGAAAACAGTACTATGACAGGAAGTCAAGGGGAGTTGTTCTTCAACCTGGGATAGAGTACTAGTGAAAAACTAAGTGAGAGAGGTGGCCCAGGAAAATTGAGATCATATTGGGAGCAAACTGTTTACATTGTCAAGGAACAGATAAACAATGGGCCAGTCTCTACCGAGTGGTAGCAGAGACAGATAGCTCAAAGTCAAGAGTTCTACACAGGAATCTGCTACATCAGGTTAATGACTTACCAGTACAGATGCCAGACGAAGCACCTAAACAGATGACAAAGAGAAACCAGACAAAACCACAGGATGAGTCGGGATCACTCAGTGACTCTGATAGTGATAAGGAGCAGGCTGACGAAAACTACTATTGGCTAAGGGTACGAGACACCAGAGGGAACAACCAAAGACTTACCGTTAATCAACCTGATGAGAAACCTACCTGTGATCCTCCACGACGACGATCCTATGGACTACCTGAAAAAGAAAGACAAAGACCATGGACAGAAAACCTGGGAGCACAACCTAGAGGGAACAAGAGGGTATGTTACCTGTGACTCTCTGCAACAACGGTCCCAACCTGAAAGAGAAAGACAAAGGAAACGGACAGAGATTCAGAGAGAACAACCTACTGAAAATGAGAAACTTACTTGTAATTCTCCTGATGAGTGTAAGCTTACCTGTGAAAGACAAGTGACATGGGCAGAAACACTGGCAGAACGATCTGAAGAAGATGAGGAACAGTATGAGCAAGAGTGTAGTCAGACAGATGAAGGTGATATACTTAGACAAGAAGTGCTCAACAGACCTTCCTTGAATTCAGATGAAATTGACCAGACAAACCAAGTCCGAAGATCCACACGTGACCGAAGATACACACCAAGGTTTACTTATGAAACCCTAGGTCAGCCAACAATTCAGTCACCTCCGACAGTGAACAGTTTAGAGACTTACGAGATAAATCAGATACCATATTGGGGGTTATCATCTCACCACATTCCACCTTACCTTAATACACCTTGCATTAGTACACCTTACCCTATTCTCACGCCTCAAGTTACATTTCCAATTTGGGTACCTCCTATGACAATTGGGTATTAAAAGAGTATAAATAAATGGGGTGTTATTAAGATTATGCTGGCAGGAGCCATCTTTTTCTTTGCCAGGGAGTGTGTGATACACCCATGTGTAGTCACAAGGTAATGTGTCTTTGGTATTAATATTTATTTATTATACATTTATTTAATTAATTATGTATTTATTTATTTATTTGACAAAGAGTTTATTGTACACTGAGTCATTAATTATCACTACTTAAGACTGAAGTTTTAAAAGAATACAACTGTTGCCACTAGAGGGAGTCCGTTGTGGGTTACTATGGTGATGCGCGTGTGTTTACTTCAGACGCTACAAGCTGCGTTTGAGGAAAGCCACTCATCTTTTCTTGTGTTTACTTCTCCTGATAATTCAGGTATATATTCATAAAAGAAATGAAAATATGTGCCATTGCCAATATAAGACATGTCAGTTCACATTTTCTATGTGTTTAAAACTAATAACTTGTTTGTGTTAAATGTCAAAGTAAGGGTAAAACGGTTGATTGTTATGATCGTAGTCAATTCACATGTAAATAATACATTTTATTTCAGTATGCGCTAATTTATTAATATAAAAATGACTCAGAAAGTGTATATTTGTATATTTGTTCAGACTTAAAGTAGTGTGTATGTGTTATGAGAGTGACGGTGATCATTTTGTACAGTAAAACGGTTTTATTTTAAAAGATACTAATATAACAGTAAAGACTACAGATGTGTTAATGTGTATTTTGTGATATTGATAAGTATGATGATATGATGTCAATAAACAGACGCTACAAGCTGCGTTTGAGGAAAGCCACTCATCTTTTCTTGTGTTTACTTCTCCTGATAATTCAGGGGTTTTGTAATCTGTTTACGTGTTCCACGCCCGGGACTCGTAACAATTTTAACAAATGAAACTAGTTTCTGGTTTATATTCCCAGAGGTATATTTAGAAAACTGGGTGGAATTAATTTCCTATTGAGATGTGATTTCACTGTTTCCAAACTACCAATCAAACTATCGACCTTTCACCAGCAGATTTTATTATTGGAAGTTACTATATAACCAATTTTACTCCACATAGAATCCCCATATGGAACAATAGATTTATTTATCTCGGTACAAGTCTCTGTGCATTCTTGATTGGCTTGAAAAAGGTATTTGGTCAGTTCTTCATTTAATGGATGAAAATGGAAGATTGTTATCTTTTAAAGATTTTTGTTTCAAATATAATTTGCTGTGAACGTAAACAATTTGAGCGCGTCTTAAATGCCATTCCAAAAAGTTTTGTAAATTTGGTACATAACACTTTTGTCAACATGCCTGATAGACTTTGTGAACTCTCATCTCTTTTTTCAATGGTAATGACCTCAGGGCTATGCTTCCCTACAAACTTTTTCGCTCTTGTTTCAATTCCATGTTATATCCGACACTTCTGTACCATAACAGTGTTTTGCAAGTTTATGATAAACCATCTGTAAAAAAATTGCGAACACAGTATATTAGTTTTCCAGTGGCTCCTAAAGCTAAAGAAACTCATTTTAAAATATTCAGTGGTATATATCAATCAAGCGAATATTTAAGACAACGGTTTAATTTTGAAGAAAATGCCTGTACTTTCTGTCGTGTAGATATAGAGACAACTGATCATCTTTTTTTTTCTTGTGTGTTTTCTAATATGTTTTGGGAAAATATGTCTTATTGGTTGGAAACAAAGATTCATTCACTGCCCACTTTTGCTAGGAAACATTATGTTCGGGATGCTATTGGATGATAAAAAAAAAAAAAAATTTTTTATTAATGTAATGTTGATTCTGGGAAAATTTTTCATTCATAAATGCAAATGTATGAAGACGAAACCTTATTTTTCTGTATTTAAAAGAGACTTTATTTGTAATTACCTTCCATCATTGGAATGTACGAAAATGAAAAAGGCCCAGAAACTTGCTGGAATAATAAGAGACCTTGATCTCTTAGAAGAGGAATGAAGAGACCCCATCTTATTTTATTTTATTTTATTATTTCTTTTTTAAAATAATTTTCTTTTATTAATATTTATTTAACTGATATGTGCCTTGCTTGATGCTCATTTAATTATTCTTGTCAATGCCATTGTAGGTGTATATTTTGTTTGTTGTGTTCTGATGTTCAATAATAATAATAAAAAAAACCTTTGAATTGGAACAGTACTTGGACAGCGACTGATGACATTTGACAAGTCCACAAGAACACAAATACAAACAAGCAGGCCTACACATATTGAGAAATGGCTTCTGTGTTGACAGAGTAGTATTAAGCAACAGCTGTCATGAATCAGTGTGTTTTCGGTAGTTTTTGTACTCTTTTTATCATCGTCATGGTAAATTATTGTGTTTGTGGAGGTTGCACAAACTCCAGCCTGTCAGGACATCGAGTCCAGAGGTTTAATAACAAGAAAAAGGGCGCTGCTATCTTCCGTGCCGGTGTGTTTTGAGCAGGTGAAGAGAAGGGACTTCACTTCTGCACCTGCTTCGATAAACGCGTTCATTATAGACCGGAGGATTATTATCATCCCGGCGATATGATGGAGTTCAACATTGTAATACTTCTGTAAATGATTATATTAAATGAATAAACTTACACACGCGATGCTTCTTCACCGTTTTTACTTGAATCAGTTTCAACACTGATACAAATTATGTTCACAAATACATACAGTCTCACACTCACACAAAACAGTTTTGAATTATGTGCTGTAATGTACTCCAATTTCATTCATGCCATGTATGTAAACTTGACTGTAAACGTATATAGCCTATACATTAAGGTGACCAGATTTCTGAAATGGAAACCGGGGACATTTCCTACAGTATGTGAGTGGTCAAAATACCACCAAACTCTCATTTGTTATTATCTATTAATTAAAAAACGGGGACAGTACATTTCTGATTTTTTTTTTATTGTTGTGGGTTTCACATTTTACATTAATAAATATTATGATTTAATTTTATTATTAGGATTTGGGGAAATTTGGGGATGAGGAAAAAAAGTCAGAATTGCGAGAAAAAAAGGCAGAATTCTGAATTTATAACTCGCAATTGCGACTTTATACACTCTAAAAAGAAATGTGTAAAAAAATAACACATATTATGTGTAACACTCTACACATTTTGTGTCAGTATTGCATAAAAATGTGTTGGAAGAGTTCAGTTGTTTTACACATACACTCTAAACAAAAATGGTGCTATATATAGCACCAAAAATGGTTCTTTGGCTCGTAATCATAGGGGAACATTTTTAAGTGCTATGTAGCACCTTTGTCATATGGTGCTATGTAGAACCACAAGAGGTGCCATATAGCACCAGCAGTGGTTCTCATTTAAAGAACTATACAGAGGCTTAACGGGTTCTTTGAATGGCAGTGGTGCTATCCCCGCTAGAAATTTTACATTCCCAGAACATCCTCAGGACATCCCCACTGGTATTAAGGACGTTGTCTAGTAATGTTCCCAGTATGTTCAGAGACGGTCACGATGTGGAGTTCTTTTAAGGTTTGGGGGACGTTATTTGGTGGACCTTCACAGAACATTCAAGACGTTCTCTGAACGTTTAGGGAACCATACTTTATTTGGAAATGTTCTCAGAATGTCCCTGCTGCCCTTGTCAAAAAATTGAATTGAAAGTTAGAGCTAAATTGACTAACAAATGCGGCTGTTCAAACAAAAACTGTTTTTTCTTAAAAGTCTTTTAACTGAGAACAGCACATGCATGAGCTAATGTAACTACTGTATCACTGCATCACCAACTACACAGTTACTGTCTTTACATAAAGCAACATGCAGCAGAACATCAGTGTTTCTGGATCATCACTGACTGAAGCACGGGCGCTACTCTTCAGCACAATGGTGACCTCACAAAACTCAGATATCAGCACCTTATTACAAACCACTCTGACTTTGTTTCTTTCATACAAATCTTCTTAATGAGGTGTTTATGTTTTATCAACATTTTAAAATGTCACCATTACGGAGGTAAGCGCTTGCTTTAGTTGGGCTCCTGACCCTTGACATTTTGACTTTATTTTTTCTTCTGTTGTTATAACTGTGTGTTTCTAATGCGCATTTGTTACAAAACAAATTGTGAGAGAAAAAAAGTTGATCATATTTGTTTGCTCATTGTTGATGAGTATATCATCATACATTGGTCTAACTCACTGATCAGTGAATGTTGTATTTTCTTTTGTGCTGTTGTAGCCCTATGATAATGCATATTATTGATATTTTGAAAGCTTTTATTATGTAGGAATTATTCAGACAGCATCATGAAGATTCATACAGACATCAAGATTCTGTGTATGATCCTCAACAATGGTGACAAAATGTTCAGAATAACATTAACTCTGAGTATCACAAAACAAGCTACTAAAGTCACAAAAAAAAGATGTTTGTTTATTGTCACCATTGTTGAGGATCACATGTTGAATGCTGATGTTAAAATAGCAAGAATCTAAAGAGCCCATCTAAAGCAAACGCTCACCTCTATAACAGTGACTTCAAACTTTATTATTTTCTATAAAACACACAAGTAGAAGGCGACGTTATCGTGACCTTGTGCAACTTTGCCTAAAAGTGATGAAAATTCTGAAATTTTACAGAATATTTGGGACATAAAACGTCATCTTTTGGTAATGAAAGTGCTGCAGTTCAAGGTTCCTTATATGACTTTAGGGGGACGTTCCATTTTGGTTATTCTATGGTCACATAAGAACGTTACAAAGAGGATATTTGGGACATTAACTGAATGTTGCCACATGGTCCTCTGCTGGTCATTTAATAACGTTCCCGATATGAGTTTAGGGGGACGTTCTATTTTGGTTATTTTATGGTTGCGCGAGAACGTTACAAAGAGGCCATTTGGGAAGTTAACAGAACGTCCTATAGTAATAGTCCCCTAAACATTCCCAGAACGTCCTGAATGTTCCCTGAAGGTCCACCTTTTGAGAACTTTTAGGGAACGTTGCATAAGGTCCTGAGAATGTTGCCTTCTACGTGGGATATAGCACCTTAACCACAGCAAAGAACCGCTGAAGAACCGTACAGGGAGCTTGACAGGTTCTTTATACGTTAGCAGTGCTATATAGTAGTGATGTTACGTTCTGTGCCGAGGCTTCGGAGCGTGTGTCGAGAAATCCCGGAAGCTTTCAGTGAAGCGCGTATAAAAGCTTGTATCGCTTTAGATCAATGACGTCATTGATGACGTTCGAAGCCTCGCTTCTGCCTGACTGGTTCGAATGGTTCGACTGGATGCGGTTCGAATCTTGCGCAAAATTTTGACAGATATATAAACCCATGGGATCCCCTCAGAATGTGTGGTTTTAGAATAATAATATCGCCCCTCCTGAATTTATTACACACATTTAATAGCCCCAATCATTTAAAAACCAATACTTTTATGACACAGTTATGTTGTACAATCATTATATACAACCAGAAAATACACATTACATTCAAATAAATATATAAGTCTTTGTGGAAGTTGATTTTTTATTCACCGTTATTTCTAAGCCATAATTGCCGCAAATTAAAGTGTATCACAGATCACACCAGGTCATCTGTTATGTATCTGCTTGTTTTACACTCTTTTACCACCAGGTGTATTGTGAGCAAATGAAGCCTCGAGAAATGAACCCTTTTGTGAACCACTTGGCTGAAAAGCTTCAATGCTTCATGAGGCTTCATCTCGCCATCACTACTATATAGTACCCTAACCACAGCAAAGAACCACTAAAGAACCAATTTTTTTTAGAGTGTATTATATGTAGTTTTAAAATTAACACAACCTGTGTATTTGTTCACAGCATCAACACAATCTGTGCAGCCAAAAACACCTGTAATGTGTTAATTTTACACATTTACACATCTTTGTGTTAATTTCAGAGGTGAAGATCAGACCTCCAAAACCAAGACCATTCAAGACCAGAGGTGTGGTCAAAACTAGACCTTCCAAGACCAAAGCCATTCAATCAAGATAATTCATTAATCTCAACAACGGTGACAAGCAACATATTCTGATAAACAGATCAACTATGAACATTATAAAACAAGCTACTAAAAAGTCACATAAACAGAACAAAATACAATATGAGAATAAAGGAAATTACTAAGAAAATTCAGCTCATAATTTATTCATGCAGCAATGCATGATGGGAGCCATGGATGAATTTTGATTGGTGGCACCCAGAATGCACTGCAACATGTTTTATTATTCTCACCACTGTTGAGATTCACAGGCTGATTCTTGATGTCTGTGTGTGCCTAAAAAAAAGTTGTTTTTTTTTTGTTTTGCTTTGCTCAGAACACCTTTTGCGAAATCCATTGGATTATGTTGTAAAAGCTGATCTTCTGCTGTAGAATCACAGTGCTGCTGTAATCAATAATGTAAATCTAACTCAGAGATTGGGCTCTAAATGAGTTCAGTGATTCAGGACAAACAATGATCATGTGAAAACATAACCAACACCACCTGATAAGTTTTTCCCTTTCTTTGTCTGGTTGTCATATCTTAGTTAAAACAGCCCAAACTAAACTTAGTTTTAAAAAGTCAAGGGTCAAGAGCTCAACTAAAGCAAATACTGATCTCAATGATGGTGACTTAAATTGTGATTTTCTTTGGTGATTCTGCTTGTTATCATCAGATCACCTTCCTGACACATTTACTGTGTTGAAATCATCACACAAAGAATGTGTCAAAATTAACACAATGAGTCAGGGACGTGCACAGGAATTTTGAGGGGCAGTTGCTCTCAGAGTTGGGTAATCCAGGGGTCAAAGAGTAAAAGTCCTGCCATATTTTTATTCCACCCACTGAAGCATTAATGAGATAAATAAGTGATAAATTGAGTTATGATTGAGCATTATTGAAGACACCTGATGATAACAAGCAGAATCACCAAAGGAGAAAATCACAATTTTTAAGTTACCATCACAGAGGTCAGGGTTTGTTTTAGTTGAGCTCTTGATCCTTGACTTTTTAATATTAGATTTTGTTTGGGCAGTTTTAACTGCATTAAAACCAACCAGACAAGCAAAGTTAAAAGATGATCAGGCGTTGGTTATGTTTTCACATAATCATTATTTGATCTGAATCACTGAACTCATTTAGAGCCCAATCTCTGAGTTAGATTTACATTAGTGATTACAGCAGCACTGTGATTCTACAGCAAGATCAGCTTTTACAATACTTTTTTTTTTTTTTTAGAGTTCTGATTAAAAAAAAAAAAAAAAAGTGCTCATTTAAACACACAAACATCAAGAATCATCCTGTGAATCTCAACAGTGGTGGCCATCATAAAGCATGTTGCAGTGCATTCTGGGAGCCACCAATCAAAATTCATCCATGGCTCCCATCATGCATTGCTGTATGAATAAATTATGAGCTAAATTGTCTTAGTAATTTCATTTATTCTCACTATTAAAATTTTGCTGTTTTTCTGTGACTTTTTAGTAGCTTGTTTTCTAATGTTCAGAGTTGATCAGAATATGTTGCTTGTCACCGTTGTTGAGATTCACAGGCTGATACTTGATGTCTGTGTGTGCCTAAAAGAATTTTTTTTTTTTTGTGATAAGGACAACTTTTTAAAAAAAAAAATTCTGTATTGTATAAGCTGATCTTCTGCAGAATCACAGTGCTGCTGTAACCAATAATGTAAATCTAACTCAGAGATTGAGCTCTAAATGAGTTCAGTGATTCAGATCAAATAATGATTATGTAAAAGCATAACCAACAACACCTGATTATCTTTTAACTTTGCTTGTCTGGTTGGTTTTAATGCAGTTAAAACTGCCCAAACAAAATCTAATATTAAAAAGTCAAGGGTCAAGAGCTCAACTAAAACAAACCCTGACCTCTGTGATGGTAACTTAAAAATTGTGATTTTCTCCTTTGGTGATTCTGCTTGTTATCATCAGGTGTCTTCAATAATGCTCAATCATAACTCAATTTATCACTTATTTATCTCATTAATGCTTCAGTGGGTGGAATAAAAATATGGCAGGACTTTTACTCTTTGACCCCTGGATTACCCAACTCTGGTTGCTCTGACCTAAAAAAAAGGGCACTCCCCTACCAACCCCCCTCGATGTCTTGAGGTGTGGTAACCGTGGTATAAGCGGAATAATTGACTCCGCTTCGAGTCGTGACCGAATCACCACCTCAGGTGTGCATTATTTTTCTAATAATTCAACGGCCCGTCGTCAATTATTCCTTACTTGAATCACAGCTTAAATAGTGTTTTGACGTCAACAACCCAAGTGCATTTTACCTCAAACTTGCGTCTAGTTAACTTTCTAAAGTAGCAATTGCTTCTCGGGTCGACATTAACACACTGACAAAATTATATTCAGAATTAAAAATATTTTTATACCACTTTTTAATGTGTGATTGTGTAAAGGTTTTCACGAGCAGAGTTGGGTAATCCAGGGGTCAAAGAGTAAAAGTCCTGCCATATTTTTATTCCACCCACTGAAGCATTAATGAGATAAATAAGTGATTAATTGAGTGATGATTGAGCATTATTGAAGACACCTGATGATAACAAGCAGAATCTCCAAAGGAGAAAATCACAATTTTTAAGTTACCATCATCGAGGTCAGGGTTTGTTTTAGTTGAGCTCTTGACCATTGACTATTTAATATTAGATTTTGTTTGGGCAGTTTTAACTGCATTAAAACCAACCAGACAAGCAAAGTTAAAAGATGATCAGGTGCTTTTACATAATCATTATTTGATCTGAATCACTGAACTCATTTAGAGCTCAATCTCTGAGTTAGATTTACGTTATTGGTTACAGCAGCACTGTGATTCTGCAGAAGATCAGCTTATACAATACAGAATTTTTTTTTTTTTTTAAAAAGTTGTCCTTATTACAAAAAAAAAAATTCTTTTAGGCACACACAGACATCAAGTATCAGCCTGTGAATCTCAACAACGGTGACAAGCAACATATTCTGATCAACAGATCAACTCTGAACATTAGAAAACAAGCTACTAAAAAGTCACAGAAAAACAGCAAAATTTTAATAGTGAGAATAAATGAAATTACTAAGACAATTTAGCTCATAATTTATTCATACAGCAATGCATGATGGGAGCCATGGATGAATTTTGATTGGTGGCTCCCAGAATGCACTGCAACATGCTTTATGATGGCCACCACTGTTGAGATTCACAGGATGATTCTTGATGTTTGTGTGTTTAAATGAGCGCTTTTTTAAAAAAAAAAAAATCAGAACTCTTAAAAAAAAAAAAAAATTGTATTGTAAAAGCTGATCTTGTGCTGTAGAATCACAGTGCTGCTGTAATCACTAATGTAAATCTAACTCAGAGATTGGGCTCTAAATGAGTTAAGTGATTCAGATCAAATAATGATTATGTGAAAACATAACCAACGCCCAAATGCAGTTAAAACTGCCCAAACAAAATCTAATATTAAACAGTCAAGGATCAAGAGCTCAACTAAAACAAACCCTGACCTCTGTGATGGTAACTTAAAAATTGTGATTTTCTCCTTTGGTGATTCTGCTTGTTATCATCAGGTGTCTTCAATAATGCTCAATCATAACTCAATTTATCACTTATTTATCTCATTAATGCTTCAATGGGTGGAATAAAAATATGGCAGGACTTTTACTCTTTGACCCCTGGATTACCCAACTCTGTTCACGAGACACCAACCTTTCGCGAACTTGCTTCCAACACTCGTTCTCATGGAGGCGCTGTGTGCACAGAGGGGAGGGGCTGTGCGCGCGCGAGTATGTGAGAGAGACGCGTGAGTGAGAGACGCAGGGAAATGAAATGCAGCTGAACGTTTGCTCTATGAAAGACATTGACAAAGACGAAAACTAAGGACATTTAATCTATAATTTTATTTTATTTTAGTTAGTTTTGCCAAACACACATTACAGTTTTGGTTAGTTATCGTTTTTTTGTAATGCCTCGTTTTTATTTTTATTTCAGTTAACGACGATGTTTTTTCCCACCTAGTTTTCGTTTTTCGTTCGTTTTCGTTAACGATTATAACCTTACTCACCTTCCCGACAACGTTAAGTCGTCTCACCCAACAACCGCGACAATCTCCTTCTAGTGCCGCTCATGCAGACTCAGCTCAGGTGCCGGTCACGTGCAGCGCTGCAGCCACGTAAACAGATTTTGCCCTTCCCCTACTGACTTTCACTTTCAGACGGGTGCCCGAATATGGAAGTGAATGAGGCTTTGCGATTTTTTTTTTTTATCTAGGCCAACGTGAAATTCTGCATCCATTGTACGATTTTTTTATTTATTTTTTTCCACCTCGGAAGGGCAACGTGAGTCGAGAAGGGCATATGGGCAGTTGCCCGGGCAACCTGAGCAACCCCCCTGTGCACGTCCCTGGTAGTACAAGTAATCAATCAATTGCAGATGTACACAAAACTGCGAAGCTCATTCTAGACTCATGCCTTGCGTGTAAATCCGCACAGACCAATCAAACATGATGCACTACCGCATCCGGAAGCACCGTTTCAGAATGTGCAGATTGACTTCACGCACATGCCGCCAATAGGTAATTTGAAATATCTTTTGGTAATTGTGGATCGATTTTCGAAGTGGCCAAAAGCATTCCCATGTGCGAAAGAAGATGCTAAAACTGTGGTAAAGGTTCTGACCAAAGAAATAATTCCTCGATTTGGCATACCTACCACTATTGACAGTGATAATGGGATGCCATTTGCGCCAAAGGTAACGCAACTTTTAGCCAAAGCGCTAGTGATTAAGTGGAATTTCCACATACCGTACCATCCAGAGTCTTCGTCTAACGTGGAACGTCTTAACCAAACCCTCAAGAGACGGCTCACAAAAGTCGTCATCGATATGGGAAAGAAATGGGTAGATAGATGGTATTGACAGAGATAAGAATGACTCCATCTTCCACAACTAAACTCTCACCATTTTAAATACTAATGGGCAAGCCTTTCCCGACTCCATGGGTTAAAGGTCGTGCAGGCATTACTTCCCTAGGTGACCTGGAGGTGATGACTACGTAACTTCCCTCATTGAGAAACTTAATTCCATATGTGCTGATGTCTCTTTGTGTCTTCCTCTTCCCTCAGAAAACCCCACTCACCCTTTCGTTCCAGGACAGAGTGTGCTGATCAAAAGCTTAAAACCAACGAAGGTGGGAGAACCGAGGTATCTTGGACCAGCCACGGTGATCGCAGTAACCAGGACAGGAGTTCTGACAGATTACCAACCGCAGTGGATACACGCTTCAAGAATAAAGCATGGTCCTACAGGAGAACAGGCAAACTCCAATTCAAAATAGAATCTCGAACGGGGATTCACCTTACTGCCCAACAGGGAGGAGGAAAAACACTGATTAAGCTGAGGAAGGAACTACCTCACATAGTGAGGTGGGGGTAATCCAAAGCGAGAAGATATATGACCCATTGAGTCAAACAGTGCTAATTCCTTACACAACCCTGTATGCACTAAGGGCTAAATTCTTAGGAATGGAGGTACCACCGCTAGAGAGTTTCACACAGTGTTCATTCATAGTAGCTGTTGAAGCATTCAGCGAGAATATTGTTCACTTGGTTAAAAGTTCCCTAGGGTCAGAACCAAGATTGGAGAACATAATCCTTCAGAGACCATATCCAGATAGAGTTGTGTTCTACCTGTTCAAAATACAGAATGGGATTTTCACAATATATCAAAGCGAAGTATATTAATGTCCTTAGAGGACCTATTGCGTGAGTGGACAATAGTACAAGGAAAAACGTGGTTTGAAGTAGCATCAAAAGCATTATTCAACCTTGGACTTGAAAACGTTATTTTTGCTAAAATTGTCTTAATATATCAGTTTCCACCAGATGGTGCAGTAGATGCTTGGCTATCGTTACAAGACAGATTATTGGCAAGACCTCCAGATACCGCCCTAGTAAATATAATAAAACCAAAAGAAGCACACCAGAAGGGAACAGTGATTGTGTATAGGACAGACAAAGTTAAAAAATCATTTACATATATGTAATCATTTCTTATTTTCATATAAATAGATATAAATGCACATGGATGTTCAATGGGTAAGACATTCTGTCTTAAAGTGGCCATTGTAAGATTCTAAGAACATCCTGTGCCCGTTTTTGTGTTTCTGTATCTCTGTCTAGCCATTACATCATGCTTAGAGAACATGTTACTTTTCTTAGAGTTGCGCACAACCCCTACTGATTGTATTAATGCTGAGTTGCCATTTTCACTTCCTATATTTTCAATAGATAATTGGCTCTCTGGCCGAATAAACTTTGTATCTTGGTTGAACTGCACTCTCTGTGTCTGAGTCTTCCATTTGATACCCTGGTACCAGCTTTTCTGTGCTGGATCTCTCAACCCGAATAAATCTTTTTGAATTGTATTATTAAGTTGAATTATTAGATTCTAACAGTGAGTTAAAAAGTCAGAATTCTGAGATAAAAAGTCGCAATTAATCTTTTTTTTTCCATAACTCGAGTGCCCATCTCTGAGTTCGACTCAGGAGAATGAACTCCCGTGGACGGGAGAACACAAGTCTGGTGATTCTGCAAATGGCACAGCAGCGTACTTGATAACGTCACTCAGATCGCTCTGGCTTCTCCGGTTATCTCTGTATGTATATTTTAGCCAACAATAAAACGAAATGTGTTATAAAACACCACTCTGCCTCTTTTCGTTTTATTTAAAAAACAAACAAAAAACATTAGCTAATAGCCTCAGGCAACAAGTGATTGATGTCTGCATACAAAACGAAACATTAAACAACCCTGCCTCGTATAAATTTCAAAACTATTAAACATTCTATTTGTGCATAATCTGATTATCTTCACTGTAATTAAATGAAATGGGCTATAACATAAAACACAATCCTGTCTCTTTTTGTTAAATGTCAGTTTTAATGATCAATAGCCATTATAAAAAGGTATAAGAATATACAATAAGAAATAAAGCAAACAATTCAGTCAAGCGTACAAAATCAGCGCTTTAGTAGGATACAAAAGTTATATATAGCCATATATAAAGTTATGAAACGCCACGTAGCAAACGTCAGAAGGATTAGCCTGCTCTCGGCTGGGTACATGAGCGCTGAGCGTCCGGTGATCGCCTGGATCTCGCAATCCGATAACGTCAGATCAAATTGTCAGAAAGGTGCTATCTTTATCAATAAACCACAAATTTGAGCTTTAAACCAGCACATTCTCGCCTGAAAAACTCTTAAAACTACATATCATGACATAATAACAGTAATATGTTTAAATTACGTGGGTTTTCTCCTTTACTATTGAAGCTTGCTGGTTGGTGAGTGAGAGATGCATTCTGGGATACCTGGCTGCCTCAAGTCTGCACAAGTCACCTCTCGATGCATCCTCAATAAAAGGGGCGGATCAAGAACACATCTGGGGATTTGAACTGTACTTGGCTAGATGTGAACTTTAAATTGGAACAGTACACTGAAAAAAAATGATTTTTTTGATGCTGTTCACTTTATTTAAACAACTTATTTTGATTCAACACCATTGTATTAGGTTTCTGGTTCAAATTCAATTGCTTCATGTTAAATTAAGTTGAAACAATTACTTTTTGACTTAACTTGATGTTTTTATATTGGAATAACATGTTTCAGTCAAGTAAACCCTTCCAGGACTCAATCAAACAGGATTTTCACTTCCCATCATGCTTTGCAAAGGGGCTGAACTAGGAGTGTAAATGTTGAAATAAAGTGTTATTTTAAGCAGTTTTTTAGGAAGATGAGAAAATGGAAAGACTTTTTAATATTTACTGTTCTATTATGTTGGTATTTAAAAGTTTCTGTTAATTAATAGTTTTAGGGTTACCATTGTGGTGAAGTGTTGCACTTGTGCTTGGGTTGAGGACCTGCTAACAAACTTTCAAAATTACTTTAATAAGAAAATAATCATTGTGGCAGTTCTCTGGGTTGCATTTCCCAAAAGCATTGTAAGCCTATGTTGATTGTATAACCATTGCCACCAATGGACTTTTGATCAGTTTAGGCTTTGTAGTGTTTTTGGTTAAGGCAATTTAGGATGGATCCTATATCACATCTAGATTTCTAACACAGAACATCACAAAAGTTATGTAAATCACAAAATTAAACAAGAATTAATTGTAAAAATCTATGTATATGAAAACACTTTATTTTTTATTTATTTATTGCTTTTTATTTATTTTATTTTAAATGAACACTATTGATTCTAGTTAATTTAACATGGTTGATTCTATTGGATTTTACTTGTCTCAATCATGTGGAACCACTGTCCATGATTGAATTAAGTTGGACATAACTATTTTACATAGTTTCTTCCTTAGTCAGTTGTTTTGTCACAACTCTAAAAATAAACCTTTAATGTTAATAAAAACTAAGTTGGTTGTGTGGAAACACTGTCTATAATTGACTTTTTAGTTTAAAGTGTCATTTTTTTGAGTGTATCGCTGGGATGATAATAATCCTCCGGTCTATAATGAACGCGTTTATCGAAGCAGGTGCAGAAGTGAAGTCCCTTCTCTTCACCTGCTCAAAACACACGGCACGGAAGATAGCAGCACCCTTTTTCTTGTTATTAAACCTCTGGACTCGATGTCCTGACAGGCTGGAGTTTGTGCAACCTCCACAAACCCAATAATTTACCATGACGATGATAAATAGAGTACAAAAACTACTGATTCATGACAGCTGTTGCTTAATGCCACCTACTCTGCACTGAGTCAACACAGAAGCCGTTTCTCAATATGTGTAGGCCTATTTGTTTGTATTTGTGTTCTTGTGGACTTGTGAAATGTCATCAGTCGCTATCCAAGTACACTCAAAAAAATAACTCTTTAAACGAACATAAAAAAATCATGGAAAGGAATTCCACATGATTAAGTTGCTTTATTTCAGCATTATGCAAATCTGTTATTCCAATTTAATGTAGTTACGTTGGGTCAACTTAATTTATTAAGGTTGATTCAACTTATTTGTTGGGCACAGCTTAATTTAATAGTGTCAGCCCAACTAATTTGCAATGTTTTGGACCAACTCATTTACTTAAGTTGATCCAATCTATGCAATTTAAATTAGCCTAACAAAAGTGCTTAATGCTGAAAGAAAGCCATTTAATCACGCGGAAATCCTTTCCATGATTTAATTACATTAATTCAAAGAATAGCTTTTGAGTGTTAATAAATTAAAACCTTTTTACCATACACTCAAAAAAATTGACACTTTAAACTAACAGTGTTTCCACACAACCAACTTAGTTTTTATTAACATTAACGGTTTATTTTTACTCCATGCAAAATCCTTGAGTTGTGACAAAACAACTGACTAAGGAAGAATCTATGTAAAATAGTTATGTCCAACTTACTCAATTCAATCATGGGACAGTGGTTCCACATGATTGAGACAAGTAAAATCCAATAGAATCAACCATGTTAAATGAACTAGAATCAATTGTGTTAATTTAAAATAAAATAAATAAAAAGCAATAAATAAATAAATAAATAAAAATTGTTTTCATATACATAGATTTTTACAATTAATTCTTCTTGTTTAATTTTGTGATATACATATCTTTTGTGATGTTCTATGTTAGAAATCTAGATGTGATACTGGATTCATCCTAAATTGCCTTAACAAAAAACACTGTAAAGCCTAAACTGATCAAAAGTCCATTGGTGACAATGGTTTTACAATCAACATAGGCTTACAATGCTTTTGGGAAATAGTGATGTGTCGTTCTTGAACGATTCGTTCATCTTTAATGTGACTCGGGAAGAACGAGTCGTCTCGGGGGGTGATTCGTTCAGTCGCGCATGCGCAATATTCTATAGGTTCTGTACTGCTAGTAGTAGTTCACCTGTTTCAGTCAATGCAGTCTGAGCCGGAAAGAGAATTGATTAGTTCACTTCATGAGTCTTTCGGGGTTTTTGAGTCGTTCCTTAATCACGTGACAGACCCATGCTAAACCAATGCAGTCTATAGACCTTATTTACCAGAGAAACAAGCGCGCCGCCATCTTTATAAAATTGTCTTTGAACTTCCGTTTTGCGTTAGCTCTGTACATTTCTATGGCATCATTGTCAAAGAATAATTAGTTGGTTAAGTGGATTTACTTGTTGTAGAGTTAATGAAAGTTATCATGAGCATTGTAATGTTTAAAGCAGATGTCTTAACAAATGTCAGTAGATCGGGAAGATTTTAAAACGAGCAGTTCATTCATAAATGTAATATCGCTGTGGAAATACAAACCGGAAGTCAAAAGACAACGAGCGCAACGCTGAAAAGGCCCAGCAAACAAAATTATGTTCCGAGAACGTTTTCCAAACGTTCTCTTTTGGTTGTGGGAACGTTATTTGAAATGTTCTAAAAACGTGGAAATGTCCAGTTTGCTTAACGTTGCTGGAACGTTATCTTAAGGTTAGCATAACGTTCCTGCAACGTTCTTTCCACCTAAATTTTACCACCAATACAACGTTCAAAGAACGTTGATTTGTAACGTTCCTGCAACGTTGATTTGTAACGTTATAAGAACGTTTATTTGTAACGTTACAAGAACGTTAAAATGTCCAGTTTTTTTAACGTTAGCAAAACGTTATTTTAAGGTTAGCATAACGTTCCTGCAACGTTCTTACCACCTAAATTTAATTATCAATACAACGTTCAAAGAACGTTGATTTGTAACGTTCCAAGAACGTTAAAATGTCCAGTTTTTTTAAACGTTAGCAAAACGTTATTTTAAGGTTAGCATAACGTTCCTGCAACGTTCTTATCACCTAAATTTAATTATCAATACAACGTTCAAAGAACGTTAATTTGTAACATTCCAAGAACGTTAAAATGTCCAGTTTTTTTAACGTTAGCAAAACGTTATTTTAAGGTTAGCATAACATTCCTGCAACGTTCTCACCACCTAAATTTTATTATCAATACAACGTTCAAAAACGTTGATTTGTAACATCCAAGAACATTAAAATGTCCACTTTCTTTAATGTTAAAAAGTTATGTTAAGGTTAGAATAATGTCCCTGAACCATCCTTTCAACGTTTTTTTTTTTTTAACACAAGATACAGCCATTCCAAGAACACAATGTTAATTACAAAAGATAATTATATAACTGCACACTTAAAAAACTCATTTATATATAAATTAAGCTTAATCAGTAAGAATGTGTGTGTGGGGTGTCTGAGGGGTGGGGTTGGGTTTGCCAAACTAGCAGGTCCAGTCTCTTCATGCTCCATCTGTAAAGTGAACAGATTGACTGATGTTACTAATGGTTATTTATTATTTCAAAAGCATTTAATAATAACATTCATTCATTCACTTTATTTATAGAGCACTTTACAACTGCACCTGCAGGGTACTTAAGTACTATAAATATGAAATAACACAATATTCAAAGGTAGTTTCCAAATGTTATACAATGTAAAAGTTCATAACACATTGTAAAGGATTAAACTTGAGATAAAGTGAGGTAATATGCATCTGTACATATACAAATAAATAAAAAAACATAATACTTTTAAATTAAACTGCCAGTAGGGGCTGGCTAGTGACTGTCGTAATGAGTGAATCAGTAGGTTTTACTTGAAGCAGTGCTGTGCAATACAATTGGTGATTAAAAGATTAATATGAAGCAGAAGTACATAATGTCACATTTTATTATTGGCTGTTTCAACACATTTTACCAACTTAAGGCTGATTTATACAGTGTACACCATAGCTACGGCATAGGCTGTGTGTACCACATGTAACCTACGATGTAGCCTGACGTGCACCTCTTCAAAAATGTAACAACGCATCAATTCTACGTGGACTGCAAGCACTATGATTGGTCAGCTAGAACCACTCCCTCAGGTCAAAAAACTGGAATATTTGGAGAAGAGTGAGCATTTTCTACTCCTAGAGGAATTAAAAACGCTCTGTTTCAGGGGACACATGCAGTCAAACTGCAACAAAAGTCGTTACCTATTTGCTGTTTCTCTGCCACTTCAGTTTGTAAATAGGGCTGTGTATTGCCAAGAATCTGGCGATACGATACGTATCACAATACAGGGGTTACGATATGATATATTGTGATATACTGCGATACTGTAAGAAGGGCGATATATTGCGATATTTCTTTTTTTAGAAAAAGGATGCAATTTTAGAAAAACGGTCATAAAGAACAAACCACCATATGCATAAAACCTTACAAACAACTTTATTTTATTTAATCAATACAGTATCATTTGCATTTATATCACTAATCACTATTTTGTGCAATCTAAGGGAAAATAGTAAAGTGACTGCAGGATTCTTTATGTGTATAGATTTTTAAGGTTCACATTATAGCAGTTTTTAATTTCTAAACTATTTAACAACTAGTGCATAGTCCAGTTCATGACTGAATGTCTGTTTGTTTTTTATTTTAATACTGTAAAGCTCCTTGCTTTAAAGCAGTAATGTATAAAGTGCTTTCACTGAAGTGCTGAACAGAGCTGGTGCAAACATATCCACATCCCTATGATGTGGCTAACCCTAACCCTATGCTGTCCGTTCTTTATGCTGTCATCGCTGTCATTTTTGTTGTGTTTATTTTGTTACTGAGAGGAAAACGTGCAGTACATAACATTACTACATATTCTATCTAAATGCCTCTCAGCAGCATGGATCGTGTCAGGATATTAAGTGAGCAATCAGATTCAATTTTAACATGTCATATTTTGCAAAAAACTAACTCTTGTCGACCTCCTTAGTGGGTTCTTTATAGTTGAAGCCAAAATGAGTCCACACGTCAGCTGTATACCGCAGGAGTGGAATAATTTTATCATCTTGTGAGCTGGGTTTGCTAATGCTAACGCTATTGATGCACCTCGTGCTTCTCCGGCTACGCGTCAGTTTACGCTTTGAGATAACACTGCCATCTAGCGGTTGGGTTTTATACAGTCTGTGGTTTAAACCGAACACAAAGCCACAAACCTGGGATGTAAATAAATAAATTAATAAATATCGATACAGCGTTTGAGAATCGATACAGTATCGCCAAACATAATATCGCGATATTCACGTGTATCGATATTTTCTCTTACACCCCTATTTGTAAACGTCTCTGACAACGTACATGACGAGCTGCTTCTTCTTCGGCTTTTGCTTTGATACTCAACATGACCGCGGACACTGCCTACTAGTGGTCTGCATTCACGTCGACGCGGACAACGACGCAGAAGTATAAATAGGTCCAACGCAGAAGTATAAATCACCTTAAGAAGAACAGCACTTTTACAGTTTCATCCCTCTGCCTAATGTGAGCTTAAGTATTGGGACGGTTTAACTTAAAGTAAATGTAAAAGTGTTTAAAGCTAATATTTAGTTGTAAATCCCTTGCAAGCAATTACAGGAGTGATTCTGTGACCCATAGACATCACCAGACTCTTGTACAGGAAAAACATTAATGTCAAGCCCTGTATGCATGATAAAATACAAGGTAACTGACTTGTCCATGGACAGCAATATAATCAACACTTTCAAGGTCCAGAAAGGTAGTGACTGCAGTGGTTCAACCTTAAAGGGTTAGTTCACCCAAAAATGAAAACTCTGTCATTAATTACTCACACTCATGCCGTTCCACACCCGTAAGACCTTCATTCATCTTCAGAAACACAAATTAAGATATTTTAGTTGAAATCCGATGGCTCAGTGAGGCCTTCATAGGGAGCAATGACACTTCCTCTCTCAAGATCCATTAATGTACTAAAAACATATTTAAATCAGTTTATGTGAGTACAGTGGTTCAATATTAATATTATAAAGCCACGAGAATATTTTTGGTGCGACAAAAAACAAAACAAAATAACGACTTATTTAGTGATGGCCGATTTCAAAACACTGCTTCAGGAAGTATAAATTAATAAGTGTGTCGAATCATGAATCGGATCGTGGGTCAAACCCACCAAACAGCTGAAATCACGTGACTTTGGCACTCCGAACTGCTGATTCGACACAAAAGATTCATAACGCTCCGATGCTTCCTGAAGCAGTGCTTTGAAATCGGCCATCACTATACAAGTCACTATTTTGTTTTTTTTGGCACACCAAAAATATTCTTGTTGCTTTATAATTTTAATATTGAACCACTGTACTCGCATGAACTGATTTAGATGTGTTTTTAGTACCTTTATGGATCTTGAGAGAGAAAATGTCATTGCTCCCTATGAAGGCCTCACTGAGCCATCGGATTTCATCAAAAATATCTTAATTTGTGTTCTGAAGATTAACGAAGGTCTTACGGGTGTGGAACGACATGAGGATAAGTAATTAATGACAGAAATTTCATTTTTGGGTGAACTAACTAAGATTTTTCAGATTCTGCAATGTGATGTAAACTTTTGAGCACAAAACTGTATGTGTGTGTGATACAGTCAATACAGCAGGCTAACATCAGTGAGATATCAATAGGGGTCTATCATCCTCTACCATGTCCTTTCTCATCCGGTGGAAACTGCCAATTGTGGTTCAAAGGGTTCCCATCGCTGCAGTCCTTCAGATGACTGGTTGGAGCTGGGAATGGAGGATCCTGTGACCAAACTAATAAAATAAAAACATTTTCTTTAAATACATTACAGTTCTCACTGTTTAAGCACAGGTTACAACATGACATGTCATAGTACAGTTTAATGATAATACAAAGCAATTTTGTTAGTTAGACAGCAATAATAATGGAAAAATTAAAAACAAGTAAATGTGCTTTCTTGTCGTTTCAGTAGCTGAATAAAATACAAGATAACTTGTGTAACTGAATTGTATTCAAACAAAAGATTTTCAATGTGCAAGTTACCTGATTGATGACAGTGTTCTTTGAAGAGCAACAGTATTAGAGAAGAATAGCAGCATTTACTACCTGGACTAAAAACAGTCATATATATATAGTGAGAGAGAAATTACATTATAATACAAGTAAATTGTCGATTTCTACACTTAAACATGAATAACAGGAGTGAAATTTACACTTTAACAAATATGCTATATTTTATTGTAAGTGTTGGTAAAACACCTTTTCTGTCCTTGTCTGCCTCGCAAGAATCAAGTCAGGTGCTGCTTTTCCTTCAGTGCTGTATTTGAAGCATCTGTGGACAGTTGAGAGGAAAGTGTCTGCTGATTTGTCAGAGAAATAAGATAACAACTCAAGCACACTAGCTAGACTAGAATTAATTAATAAACGTGAATATTTTACTAATAGCTAACTTCTTATAAATGTATGTGGCAGCTAAGTATCAGTTAGCAGTTTACCAAACTAGTTAATTTTATAACATACACACACTCAATTTATATCATCAATGCGTAATCTTATGTTTTGATAACAACTCTTAAAATTGTTTTATGAATTTGCACTTATCGCTTCGTCTGATATTTACCTCTGAAAATACAGGACGCTGTCAGCGCGCGCAATAACTGAAAGGCAGCGGCCTAGAAAATGCTGTTCACAGAAAAATTATATAACGAAAAACTTTTGATGTTGTGTTGTGTAAACATGTTATTTACAATTATTTTCTGGATCCACACTTACCTTCTTATGATGTAAATCCTATGTGTAAATCTCTTTATGATGAAAATACCGGACCCTGTCAGCACGCGCAAGATTTGAATGGAGCAGGAGCGGGAACGAACGGCTCGCAACGTCAGGCTAAAAAATAAACAGTTTGGAAAAAAGAATTAAAAAAACATACAACATTGAAATTCTGATGTTATGTTCTGGCATATATGTTATTTAAAATAGTATTATGAATTCATAACATACCATTTACGTTTTCTCAGCCTCAGAAAATAACGGACGCTGTCTGCTGCTGCGCGCGCAAGAGAAGAGCTGCAGTGAGGCAGTGGGGGAGGGGAAAGAACAGACTCGAGAGTCAAGACAGTAAACGATTCCAAAAAGATTCGATTCAGTGGCGTCAGGAATTGAGAGTCTGATTCAGCTCAAAATGCGAGTCCTGAAATGTCCGTGCGTGATATATTATGAGAACATAAATACTAATAACATTATATGGACGTTCTGAGTATGTTGTTCTAAGAACGTTTTCTATCAACATTAAGAGGACGTTCATCAAGTATAAATAACGTCCTAAGGATGTTCCAAGAACATTGTTCCCAAAACGTTTTATGATAACATTATGATAACATTCAGAAAATACTAATAACGTTATAAGGACGTTCTGAGAATGTTGTTCTAATAACGTTTTCTAACAACATTATGCGAACGTTCATCAAGTACAAATAACGTCCTAAGGATGTTCCAAGAACGTTGTTCCCAAAACGTTTTATGATAACATTATGATAACATTCAGAAAATACTAATAACGTTATAAGGACGTTCTGAGAATGTTGTTCTAATAACGTTTTCTATCAACATTATGCGAACGTTCATCAAGTATAAATAACGTCCTAAGGATGTTCCAAGAACATTGTTCCCAAAACGTTTTATGATAACATTATGATAACATTCAGAAAATACTAATAACGTTATAAGGACGTTCTGAGAATGTTGTTCTAATAACGTTTTCTAACAACATTATGCGAACGTTCATCAAGTACAAATAACGTCCTAAGGATGTTCCAAGAACGTTGTTCCCAAAACGTTTTATGATAACATTATGATAACATTCAGAAAATACTAATAACGTTATAAGGACGTTCTGAGAATGTTGTTCTAATAACGTTTTCTATCAACATTATGCGAACGTTCATCAAGTACAAATAACGTCTAAGGATGTTCCAAGAACGTTGTTCCCAAAACGTTTTATAATAACATTATGATAACATTCAGAAAATACTAATAACGTTATAAGGACGTTCTGCGAATGTTGTTCTAATAACGTTTTCTATCAACATTATGCGAACGTTCATCAAGTACAAATAACGTCCTAAGGATGTTCCAAGAACGTTGTTCCCAGAACGTTTTCTCTAAACGTTATAAGAACGTTCCAAAAACATTATTTTAATAACGTTTTGTACTAACATTCACACAACTTTTAAAGAACGTTAGTGAATGTTCTGGGAACGTTCCCTGTTAGCTGGGGGGGCGGGGCTACATAAGGTCTATACAGTCAGGCTGTGTGACCCAAGCACATTATATTTCTAAGTAAATAACTTTAACTCTCCAGTTTTATTTCAGTTTGGGTTACAACTGTTAAAGCTTAAGTTATCATAACCTTAATGTTTTAAACTAACATTAATAATTCAAATTCAAAATGTTAATTAGAGCTCAATCTCTCTGAGTTAGATTTACATTATTGGTTACAGCAGCACTGTGATTCTGCAGAAGATCAGCTTATACAATACAGAATTTTTTTTAAAAAAAGTTGTCCTTACCACAAAAAAAAAGAAAAGAATTCTTTTAGGCACACACAGACATCAAGTATCAGCCTGTGAATCTCAACAACGGTGACAAGCAACATATTCTGATCAACAGATCAACTCTGAACATTAGAAAACAAGCTACTAAAAAGTCACAGAAAAACAGCAAAATTTTAATAGTGAGAATAAATGAAATTACTAAGACAATTTAGCTCATTTATTCATACAGCAATGCATGATGGGAGCCATGGATGAATTTTGATTGGTGGCTCCCAGAATGCACTGCAACATGCTTTATGATGGCCACCATTGTTGAGATTCACAGGATGATTCTTGATGTTTGTGTGTTAAATGAGCACCCTTTTTTTTTTTTTTTAAATCAGAACTCTTAAAAAAAAAAAAAAAAAAAAAAATTGTATTGTAAAAGCTGATCTTGTGCTGTAGAATCACAGTGCTGCTGTAATCAATAATGTAAATCTAACTCAGATCGTGCTCTAAATGAGTTCAGTGATTCAGATCAAATAATGATTATGTGAAAACATAACCAGCGCCTAATCATTTTTTAACTTGCTTGTCCGGTTGGTTTTAATGCAGTTAAAACTGCCCAACAAAATCTAATATTAAACAGTCAAGGATCAAGAGCTCAACTAAAACAAACCCTGACCTCTGTGATGGTAACTTAAAAATTGTGATTTTCTCCTTTGGTGATTCTGCTTGTTATCATCAGGTGTCTTCAATGCTCAATCATAACTCAATTTATCACTTATTTATCTCATTAATGCTTCAGTGGGTGGAATAAAATATGGCAGGACTTTTACTCTCCCTGGATTACCCAACTCTGCAAAAACATAGTGACAGAAATGTCAGAAATAGCATATGGGTCTGTCACCTTATTAAGGAACGTCTCAAAAACCCGAAAGACTCATGAAACGAACTAATCAATTCTCTTTCCGGCTCAGACTGCATTGGTTTAGTATGGGTCTGTCACGTGATTAGGAACGACTCAAAAACCCAAAAGACTCATGAAACGAACTAATCAATTCTCTTTCCGGCTCAGACTACATTTGTTTAGCGTATGGGTCTGTCACGTGATTAGGAACGACTCAAAAAACCGAAAGACTCATGAAATGAACTAATCAATTCTCTTTCCGGCAGACTACATTTGTTTAGCGTACAGGGCTGCCTGTCACGTCATTAAGGAATGACTTAAACCCGAAGACTTGACAAGAGGTGAGGTGAGCTTAAATCTTAATGAAGACCCAGGTAAAGAATAATCATTTCTGTATCTTATAGCATTGTAGTTTTGTATTGTTTGTAGTGTGATCAACGTTTGCATAAGTAATAGATGTGTTGTTGAAGTAACACGTAACATTTTAATTACATTTTGCTAAAATGAACGAAATGACTCGAAAAAAGATTCGTTCATTTTGCTGAACGAGACTCAAAAGTCCGAGTCGGTAAAATGATCCGAACTTCCCATCACTAGTGTTCTCCCATCCACGGGAGTTCGTTCTCCTGAGTCAAACTCAGAGATGGGCACTCAAGTTAGTATGGAAGCCCGTTTCCACCACTAAAAAAAAAAAAAGCCACTAAAAAAAAAAGATTAATTGCGACTTTTTTATCTCAGAATTCTGACTTTTTCACTCGCAATTGCATGTTTATATCTCACAATTGCGAGTTATAAAGTCAGAATTCTGAGATATAAAGTCGCAATTCCGTGATATAAAGTCAGAATTGCGAGATATAAAGTCAGAATTCTGAGATATAAAGTCAGAATTCTGAGATATAAAGTCGCAATTGCGTGATATAAAGTCAGAATTCTGAGATATAAAGTTGCAATTGCGTGATAAAAGTCAGAATTCTGAGATATAAAGTCGCAAAAGACCATCAGAGGGTTTCATAAAAGATGCTAAGAAAAGCGAGGATTAAACTCCAAAACCTGACTTGAATTAACCTAACAAATGAGTTTGGGCTAAAACGGTTTCATAAAAGGTAATTGAAGTTCATACAGTCCCGCTAATCGATCCAGGTTCACCTAGTCAAGATAATTTCGCGTGCACGGTTTGGGTCAATCAAATCGATCCACCATAGGAAAGGCATACATTTTGTGATATTTTATGCGTTTGAGACATGGTGTTTTCCTCAGTGCATAACTTACTTTTCACAAGTTTATTCTCCATCTGTAACTG
>JAOTNS010002365.1:0-45481 GCA_028476615.1 Culter alburnus | reverse complement strand
TAAGTTGGCACACATTTATACATTTTGATTGCCTGGCAAGGCCAGACTGATATATCTTCTACAAGATATATCAGTCTGGTCAGTCCGCCCCTCCGTCGCGATTCGAGTCAACTCCAAACCATACCGTGCAATCAGATTCGTTTATTTCAGTGACGCAAACAGCGTCACTCTAGTGCGGCGAAAGTCCCTTCAGTATCAACAAAGATTACGGGAGACCCGAGAGTTTGTTCTATTCAGCCATGAATTCAGTTTTAAATGACCAAAAACACATTCATTATTTACTTTTCGCTGTTGACACTCTTGTTGCTTTGCTAACGTCATATCCGCTCTTCTCTGATTGGTTTACTCCGCTTCCTGTTTGCTCGGATTTGCTCCGCCTTAGAAATCGAATTGATTCAATGGCCGACCAGACTCATCCGCTGGTACAGTGGTGAGGCTGGATTTTCCAGGCAAACATTTTGAAGCCTAAATAAAGTCGTCAGATATAAAAAGCTAACAGTAGGCTATAAACGGACTACAGCAGATCAACGTCGTCACCACCAAGCATCCTCAAACTGCATTTAAAAAACAACTCTATTTAAAAACATGCTCGCTGATTATGATCTGCGCTGTGTATGAATACTTATCCACTTTTTCATGAGCAATACTGTCCAAATGTCCTGTTTGTCATGATGATGTCTAAGTCCCCGCCAAAGGCATAGTCCGTTTTAGCACTTTGTTAGCAACCGCCGTTTTGAAGACACAGTAAAAGTTAAAAAAATCATAAGCAGGTTATAACTGGTGTGTTTTATGTCATAGATCAAAACGTGAAAATATTTAGAGTTTTTGTTAATCACAGCAAAAACCCATTCAAAGAACCCATTGACTTTGGAGCGATGGAACCGGAAGCCCTAAAATGCTAACTCGCTTCCGGGTTTTGCCTACAAAAATGCGTCATCCCTGAGGCACTCTATTTAAAATACATCAATGATGACGCAGTCGTCTGGGCGGAAGTTTGATACCGCGACTCCACCCAAAGAGCTTAGAACCCAAGAGGCGACACTTTGACACTTTTTGGGTAACAGTCACTAGATGGCGCTCCGGTAGCGCGGCCGCCATTATAGGGTGAAAATACTAAATGGACCATAGAATCCTTCACATCTTACGCCCCCAAAATGCAAATTTCACTGCCAAATCAGAAGCACAATAGAACAGTTTTTTAAATTAAGTCACCAGTAAATTGTATGGCTGCTACAGTAAATGTTGTATTGCCTAATATATGTTTTATTACCAGTTGTGGAATCCAACCATTCAACCATCTGAGGTAACTTCATTGAGTATTTCCATTTTATGCAACTTTACACATTTATTAATAGTAAATTAATAATTAATAAATTTTAAATCATCATGTTTGCAGCGAACATATATTTCAGACCTAGTGGAGTAATAGTAAATATCTAGGTCTGAATTGAAATAGCTATATTGTATGTTTTAATGGATCACGCTACAAACATAATGATCTTATAATACATGATGCAATGCTGTGTCCGTTATCACATAATTCACACTATTGCTTTAACGGACATTAGACAACACTGCAAAATCAAGCTGTTATATTTATATTGTCCAACATTCCCAATTTTTCTGATGCATGTCCTTAATTTAATTTCATATGTTGGTAATAATTCGGTGTTTATAAGCCTTTTAAAGAATTTTAACCAAAACTGACATGGGTTTCTAGAGAGCAAAGGTTTTGTGGAGAAAAAAAAGTGGAAGAAATAAACAAAGTCTGTATAATAAACTGTTAAAAAATTAAATGATCACTAGTCTAGTGTTTGTACGTTATTCTGTGTTGTCATCATTCAGGTTTTCGGCTAATTTCAACTTTAATGTACACTTTTTTTTAACAAAGCAGCTGATATTCCCATTGAAATCTATTTGACTGCCGCATGGTTTTCACCCCAAAATGGCGGAAACGCAGGGTGGCTTCTGGGCGCTGGTGTTTCAATGGAACGTTCTACTGACTGTCGCTTCTTGTCAGTGTATATTCTTTGCTCCACCTCCGGGCTCCACTGACGATTCTTTCTGCGCATGCCCAGGCTGCAAACTTTTTTTTTTTTTTTTTTTTTTGACGTTTTTGCGTAAAGGCCCTTTCACACAGGACGCGGCATGCGCTGCGCTCGCCGCTGGGTTCAGCGCAGCCCTTCAGATACAAAGCGATTTGCGCTGCGCTGGCCAGAGCACAGTAGGCGGAATTTTCCAAACATGTAGCGGGAATTTTATACATAGTCACTTTGTTCCAGGTGGATTGTTGTTCCACCTTTCGGTCAGCAGTAAAGTATATGTCCCGGGCCGTGCTAAGAAGTGAGCAATAGCAATAGCCCTGCTTGTAAGAAGAAAGAAAGCAGCTCTTGACAATGTCTGTCATGTCTCCATGACACAGCTTTTCTCCCGATGTCAATATACGACCAGCAAACTTGTATTGTATAGCTCTGGAAATTCCAACACAGTAAATAGCTGTTCATCCATTTTGCTTTCCGATTGTTTGGATGCCCCGTTGCTATTGGTCGCGCGGGTAATCGTCACAGAGCGCAGCGGCAAAAGTTGAACTATTTTGAACTTTGACCGCGGCGTGCGCGCAAGTTGCGCTCCGCTGCGTCTGCGCTTTGGTCGACGCAGTTCTCGCGCGGCGCAAGCCATTGAAACAAATGGGTTTCATAGCGCAGCGCAGCGCATACCGCGTCCTGTGTGAAAGGGCCTTAACGTGTCAGCGCTCATCGGCATCCGTTTTGGCTTCAGTTCAATGCAATGGAAGGAAGCGGCTTTGCGTCGTCCATCTTTTTTTACAGTCTATGGTATAAATACGTGTTTAATACTGCAAAACGCTCAATGTTACAGTCACCCTTGCCGTCCAGAATAAAAGAGAACATCCCAATCGATTGAAGGGATTTGTGGAAATTGTGATACAACATTTGCCTTGCATTTCAGCATGAAAAAACAAACATTTCAGGTGAAGGACAATCCACTTCTTACCTCCGAGACTGTGTTGATCTATATTATTTTTATTGTGAGTATTAGGCTTATCATTATTGCTGATCACTGTTGTTATGATATTGTAATATTTACCATTATATAAATATAGGCTACATAGAAAATATTATAAAAATTAAGATAAAATTATATAAATAGAAAAGTTTATCAAAGTGTCACTTCACAATACAATAGCAAAATATATAAGCATACTATTTTTATGTTACATTAATACCTATTGTGCGAGCTGTCTCTTTAATACCGCGTGGTTTATATACATCTTGCCGCTGATTGGGCTGACATTTCTGACACACCCACCAAACAAGAGAAAATGTATCTCAAACCCGTTGCATCTATGCGTTGCACACAAGCGGCAACCTCCCCCAGTTTCTCGTGAAGCCAATATGGAAGTTACTGAAACTGCGATTCATCGACTGGCCGCTAGGGACAGGCTGCAAAAGGGAGCAGAATCTCATTGAGCCCTATATTAAAAAGTCCAAGTTTACATGTTTACAGTCTGGTTCATATTGTGGTTTTGGTCTATACTGCTAATTTTGCCCTTCATGACAATTCTGAGGGGGGTGAATTTTTTTTATAACTCATCCGTTTAAATTATATTAAGCCTTAAAGTTCTGCATAATTAAGGGCGTGGTCACTTGAGTGACAGGTAGATTGCCGCTGCTGTCTGCGAGCTGTCGTCATGTCACCTCAGCAGCTAATTTCAGCCGCTGAATTTGGCATCTCAGCCGTATTTGTGCTTTTTTCTCCCTTTTTTTTAATACAATTATAAAATATGGCTTGCTGCATTAATAGTCGAGACTGATGTGCGTATGTGTACATGTGCTCGCATGCGGAAGATAAACAGAACACTCGTTGGATCGTGGCATTGGCTAAAAGTTCCTGAGATTTACTACAATGACAATAGCAGGCGGATATAAAACTCTGACAGCACTGCTTCGATATTATAACTAAAACTGCTGCACTATTTGGAAAAATTATACTTTGGACACAATAGCTCATTTGTTTGTGATATACAATCACAGACAGTTTTACAACATAAACGCTGCTCAGATTGCATTATTTCTTGAAGAATGATGATGGAGAGCAGATCATTCAGAAGAAATGTGATGCAAACAATGGATAATATATATTTCATGGATTTAACGCTTTCGTGGACAAAAAGTACTGTTTTTATTTTTTGTTTGTTTGGTTTTTTTTGCTATGGACATTTTACCCAAGTGCCACGGATTGGATTCATCTCGCGATCTCTATTTCATTATAAAGGTATGAAGTTCCGTTTGATTTTTTGTTTTTTTTTATTTGCACACCCCACACAAATTAATTACTGGTGTTGGAGCATCTATATCTTATTTAAAAAAATAAATAAAATAAAAACACCATAGATTGACAGTAAACCTTTAGAACTTTCTAATGATATAGCTTGTTATCTTTATTAATATTTTAGATAGTAAGATAGATAGCTCCTGCTAACATGGTCACGTCGAGCTAGGCGGGTGTGGTTTCAGCAACCAGTCACATGGGCTACTACCACGTCCCGCCTCTTTGCCCATTTTCAGTTATCCAGGACTGCAACTGCCTCTGCAACTGCCTCTGACTGGACGTGTTTAAGCGCGATCAGTCATAAGTATAAATTTACATTCATAATCGGCCTTACAATCATTAAAGCCAGGGACACACTTAACGATTGTAAGGCCGATTATGAATGTAAATTGATACTTATGATTGATCGCGCTTAAACGCGTCCAGTCAGAGCCAGTTGCGTTCAGTCTGCGATTACAGTCGGTGTTCAAATTCCATGTGTAAGTATATAAATCTGCTTCAGTCGCAGGAAACAATCGCTGTGTGTTGAGCACAGTCTTAGAATGTTTTAGATAGTCGTTAAATGTGTGCCCGGCTTAAGTGTGTGCGCGGCTTAAGATGGCAGCGGCCTCATTTTCGCTTCAAAACTGCTGTTCAGAACTCTATGGGTGACGTCATGGACACTACGTCCATATTTTTTTTACAGTCTATGGTTGCACACCGCTTCCAGGAAACATGTCGTTCAACCCGGAAAACGTAGTAAAGCGCTGCCATCAGTTTGAGCTTTAACATGCCCCAGTTTCTAATTGTGTGGCTGACTCCAGCAGCAGCAAATAGCGTGTCTGACAATCACATGCCTGACTAAAGCCTAATTTATACGAGGCTTGTTTGAGATGAGCAAATTCTGCACAGAACCGATCACCAGTGATCACCGCAAGATGCATGCCGGTTAGAAATGTGTCCGAGGGTGGGCCGCCTTGCTCTGATGTCATGCTGACATGTGTCAAAAACCTCTCGCGAGAGCGAGGCGGCCTCATTGGATTCTGCAGTCGAGCGCAGTTGCTCTCCACTGACTGCGCTGACCAAAAGCACGATGGGAAACGACTTGATGACGCCACAACTTAAAGCCTATTGGTTTAAACAACCGTGATGTATTGATGTTTGATTTTAAAAATCTAATACCATGTTTTTATTTGTAAAAAAATAATGTGCAAATATTCCCAAACTCTCTGACGCTGTGATCTCTCTATGGGTTATGTGATTGTTGTCATTTATAAAAAAATAAATAAAAAATTTGATCGTTTCAAGCGCAAAGAACCAGACTTATTTTTTGTGTCGACACTTCATGCAATCCCACATCAAAGAGATGGATAATTGCACAACAAGAACTATCAATTTAATTTCTTAGTATGTAGGACCTTTGAATTTCTGAAAATATCATTACTGTATAAAATATTCTCATTTAGTTTTTTTTTTTTAAGCTGCAGTCCGCAACTTTTTTTGGTTAAAAATGATCCAAAATCAATTTTTGAGCAAGTACATAACCAGCCAGTGTTCAAAACTATCTAATTTTCTTGTCTTGATTCACGACGGTAAGCTTGTAATAATGGTTTATAATAAGAGTGACATGGCAGATTTCTGCTGGAAATTCAAGCATGCAGCAGTTCGTCTGTGCGTCATTACGTCACGTCCGTAAACAGAAAGGAAGGAGTCCCGTTCAGGCTAGTCAGTTTTATCACGTGAGGATGCTGCTTGTAGCGGATCATTTATAGCCTTTTCAAACAGCAGCTTAGAGCACCCAGAAAGATCCAAATGACAATCTCATCAGTGACAACTGGAGATTCAGCCGTAGTCGAAAAGCAAAAGACTTTGGACTGTGGAGTGGCTACAGAAATTGAAATCTACAGGTAACGCTAATATTTACATTTACATTTATTCATTTGGCAGACGCTTTTATCCAAAGCGACTTACAAGTGAGGAATACAACAAGCGAGTCTTCATGACGAGGCAAATAGACAGGAAGTGCTCACAATAAAAGTTATAGGCAGTGCTCAGAGTATCATAAGCTACAATAGAGAGGATAAGATACACATAGTCACGCAATATACGCAATATACACATAATATACACATAGTCACGCAATGCTGATGTTGTTAACATTAACAATTTGAGAACAATATAACAGTAATAATGGTGTGATCTGAGCTAAGCGATCGTTAGATTTAATCATCATTGGCAGCGTGATTTATTGTAGGCCTAATGCTTTTTTCCTCAGTTGGTCAAAACAAAAGTGGCAGAAATGTTTCTTACTTGTTCAGATGATATTTTCCAGTGAAAATTCTTATATTGGTCATACTTTCAAGACGTAGAATCTGTGATTCCGAAGTTCAGTATCCACACCGGTGCGGTGACTGACAGCAAGCATTGGATTCATCCGCGCTGACGAGCTGTGCCGAGGCGCAACGCACGTACAGATAACTGTTCCGCATATGACTGCAAGTGCAGGTTTTAAACGAGATGGCGACAAAGAGGAAAAATCGCGGACTGCAGCTTTAACATAATTTCTACAAAGAACATGTTTGGCTTTTATCTGTAGGGGGAAAGCAATGTTAGTAAGCTATATTCAATATCTATTTATTTGAGTAAAAAAAAAATATCTAAGAGCATTGATATAAACAGTTGAGACACACTTAGCTGGTACATCTATTTAATGTCATGTTGGATTCTAAAATCTGAAACCTTTCAAATGGTGTAAATCATTGGTACTAATGTACAAATATCGTATAATAATAGATGTTGAAAGTGAAAATGAAAATGACATATTTTTTTCTTTGTTTAATATATGAAGCTTCATCCGGATCCTTGTATCGCATGATTGTAACAAACTTAAAAATCAAGACCTATTCCAGTGCCATGGGGAAAATATTTTTTTTGCCTAATAGTTTGTCAAAAAGAAAAACGATGTGTTATCTGGTTTAGTTGTATTTAAAAACAAACAAAAAAACAACTTAAAAATGCAAGT
This sequence comes from Culter alburnus, assembly GCA_028476615.1. Lineage (NCBI taxonomy): Eukaryota > Metazoa > Chordata > Actinopteri > Cypriniformes > Xenocyprididae > Culter > Culter alburnus. Next base: position 38,130 of record JAOTNS010002365.1, on the reverse strand, counting down.
AAAAAAAACAGGAAAAAAAAAAAAAACATTTAACAGTTATAATTTTAACTAGTCTGGCTATCACCAGACCAAGCTCAATTTAAAATTGAACATTGGTCTGGGGAGTTTGCTATGTATTTCCTACTGCACAAGAGGTGTGATCAACGAGCATTATTCACGCAATTGGATAGTCCTTCAACCAATCAGATCAACGATCCGGGTGACGTACTTTGCAGAGCGATGCGAAAACTCCAGACAGGTTTACCGTGTCTCAATCAGCATTGAGCGATTTTTGCAGGTTGTGCAAAAAAACATGAAAGTGATCGGTATTTACACCCACTCGAGCAATTTGTTTGCTAACTAAAGAAGTCATTCAGCATCGTCGAGAGGTTAAAAGGCGACTCTGATACTGTTCTGGTTCAGTGTAAATGAACGCGGAATATAGCCGCCCTAAACTACGTCATTGTCATGACAACCAAAAAAAATTCCAGTCAGCTCAGGCAGCGCGAGATTCAAGAAGCAGGGAGACGAAACATATAACGTTAGAGCAAATAATAAAAATATTGTCTACCATCAAGGGGCATTGAAGTAAAAGAGTCCTGTACTCACATCGTGAAGCAAACCCACCAAAATAACAGCAGAGAATCGTTGTGTGTCATTAATCGCCGTTTGTAATCTTCCTATGAAGAGACTGTCGGATCAACGCTCTGCTACATTTCTCTCGGATAAGGTAAATGCTTAACACAATCGGCGTCACTGTGATTGTGCATTGTTATTTTGGAGTGGCGGGTAGATCAGATAGAGTTTGAAAGCTGCTTGCCGTCGCTTCTCTATCGTCATCGTGTTATACCCGCCAATAGCGAGCAAGGTGGATAAGCCAGTCTGTGATTGGTTCCCGCAAAAGTGTAACAGCGCAGCAGAAGTGAATGCACGGGTTTCCAGACTGAGTTGCCGAGCGAAATCAAATCGCCGGCAGATCAGGCTGGGTTTACCCAGACTAAATTTTAACAGCAAGGATATTTTCTACCACAGAGTCTGATACAGACATACCTGGTAGGGATTTGGCCTAATCTTTGGTTTTTAAGGGAAATTAAACAATCTTAGGAGACCAACTGATCCTATGGAGTAGCATTTTCTGAAAGATCCTGGCATGTGTGGATTCACTTAGTTGAGAAATGTTGTTTGTAGTGTCACTTTGAACTGTTGGGGGTTGTATATTTTCAGTGAGATAGATAGATAGTACAGAATGCAAAGTTCAGGCACAGCATAATAGTATGACAAAATATGATACCTTTTTTTATTTGAAGTTTAAAGTAATATCATGCTTATTTGAAATGAGTAAAATTAAATATTCACTATATTACATTTTTTTTAATCTCTCTCTGAAAATGTGTGATTTTCTTAAAGATACAACTTAAACAAGAGCGATGTTGAGCCCTTGTTCTGAGTTATGTGCGAGTTGTGATTCGTCAAACACGTGTGTCACATGGGCAAAAATGTTGCTTGAAACTTTTTGTATTATTGAGATCGAAGATGACTAAGTACAAGTTTTTGCTTTAAAATTTGAAACATGTATCAGACGTTGTTTAATAAAAATAATACTTTAGGTTAAATTTAAGCAAAATCATTTCCACCATCAGGCATCAGATTAAATAAATTTAATACAGAAACACTCACTCTGTAAAGGAGTTAGCTGCCTTAACATATGCTGTGACAGGCTCATCTGTCTGACATGCATCACAGGTTCTCTTTTTGAAAATGATTGCTGATGTTTCTTAAGTAATTATTGAAAATGTTACACAATATGTGAGACACCAACATTTTTACACATACACTGATAAATAAAAATTATATAGTCAGATAATCAGTCTTCTCTGAAGATTTGACTAAAGACTTTAATACTTTAAAAATGTCTTAAGTTTAAAATGTCTTAAATTAAGGCTTTAAAACTGTCATTTATACATTTTACTTTTAATTTTAAAATATGTAATTTAAACTTTTAAATGTATGCTTTGAAATAAAAGTTAGCACAGACAAAACTAACTTAAAACTAAAAAAAAATGTTTCATCAACCCTCTCTGTCTCAGATTTCACAGCATGGTTGCATGAAGTTACTTGGAGAGAGATTTTTTTATTTCTATACTATGCTAATGCCATTCTGCTATTCATTCATGTTAAGGACATCAAAAAAGTAAAGATTGCTTTTCCTGCTCTTTGAAAAATGTGAGCTGTTTTATAAATAAACTTTTAATAGTGTTTTAGTAGCAAGTTTAAATTTATAACACGTTATATGATTTTACATCTTATTTAAAAATTATTTTATAATAATTTAAAAGAAGAGAATGATTTTTCAATGAAAAATAGTTTTATAAATAAACGTTTAATAGTATTTTAGTAGCATGCTTAATTTTTTAACAGATGTCTTTGATTAGGGCTAATGCTAAACTCTTCAGGGCAATGGCCCTCCAGGGCCAAATTTGAGGAAACCTGCCCTACAACATGTCAATGGAGTAATTTATTTTTCTTAACTGGTTGTATGTTTAGTATGTTATTTCATACACCTCATTAGCAGTATGATCAAGGCCCAAATAACAAAAAATGAAATTAGGCAGCTCATTGGTTTTGAGCATAAATCTTTGTATATTTTTCTATCACTACATCTATTGAACTAGTGTGTTCCAAATCCATTGTGTGAATTTTTTTTTTTTTTACCCATTTTTTGTCAGAAATCACTACCACAGCTCAATGAGCAGATAAAAAAGCAGTTGTGGGACCTGAGGAATGAGCTCAAAGAGTGTGAGGCTGGACCACCACAGGATCCTAAAGGGGCCAGACAGTTCCTCACTGATGTAACAATTTAATCTTAATTTCATTTTTCTTGCTTCTCAAAATTATTATTTGGCTTCCAAGCAGTTGATGTGTCTCTAGATGTGTACCACATTTTCTAAAATGCATCCATAAAATGCAAATTTATTTGTTAATAGAATAAATTATTGCGATATTGATTATACTGAATCCTCCAGAATTGCCAAAACAAATCATTTATGTAAGTAATTTATGTCTGCTTTTATTATATATCTCTTTGATTGATGTTATTATGTAATGTAGCTTTTTAGGTAACAAATGTTATTTTTTCCAACAGGCTTTAGTAGGATTCAATAATAAAATCAAGGAAATCTCATCAGGAGAGCTGATCATTGAGGAAAATTTGTTTGTCCAACTTCGGGTTGAATATAAGAAGTGGAATGATCATCTTAATTACACAAAGAAATCTTGTTAGTATATTTTCAAATTTAGGAAACTTAAGTTCCCTTTCAGTCGGTCACGTTCGACGTACGTCAGTAGTGACCAACGAATTGGGATATTGCTAGAGAGCCCTATCAGCTTCGAGAGAGCTAAAACAAGCCAATGGAGATTGGCGTGCGATATTTGCATAATGCGCACCGCCCCCAACAGGGGATATAAATAGGAAGCGGATGCAATTGCACTCTGTCTTTCGCTTCAGAGCCAACCTGTGTGTTCCTGCTATTAGACTAAGAGTGACTTCTCAAGCCTTTAAAGAGCTTTCGTTCTACAGTGCTGGATTTATGGCACCGTACAGCGAGGCCGCGAGCTTTCCTAGAGTGAGCTTTCCGAGATACAGCTCTCAACTGCTGTTTTCACAGCATTATTTGCCCCGTTTGGTTTGCGATTTGGGCCAGTTCCTCTGTGTATGTGACTCAGGGAGTGAAAAGTGTACCTGCAGTCACATCGCGGCTGTTCCCTGTGTGCTTCGGCACAAAGAACAAGAGCTTCTAAAAGAGCTTCACAGACAGACACTGTATCTTTTTCAAGACGTCATTCTGTCTGTGTGTTTCTGGTGGCGGTCGTTTCCTGTCCTCACTGACGGCCACAATCACTTTCTCTCATGTCTGCTTAGTGTGCTGAGACTGTGTTTGTGGGTGGTTCATACTCTCTTGTGAGAGTACGGCCACGTCGGCGCACTGTTCGTCTCACCTTTCTCGTAAGGGCTTGAGCGCTCAGCGCGTCGTGTGCTGTCGAGCTGCCGGTTGACAGCGCGCGTTGCCATGGCAACCCAGCGCGTTGTCCGGCGCTCTAGATGCGCAGTCGAGACTCGAGTGCCTTTATTGAGGTGGAGTCCCCTCACTTATTCCCCGATCTAGTTTATTTTTCTGAATCAGAAAAGTACTACTTTGGCGAATAAGCCTGGGTGACCAGAGGATCACAGTGGGGCAATACCCGCCGAGCCATTCTCCGTGGGCCCCCCACTCCTCTAGTGCATCACAAACATGTTGTGACTGTGTTCGTGGGTGGTTCATGTTTAATCACAACATGGCCACGTCGGCGCCCGGTGCGCCGTGTGTCGTCGAGTCAGACGGCCAAGTTCACTGTCCCACATGGCTGGTAGCTTCTGGGTGGATTGCTGGTCCTTCTCATGGGGGACCTAGCATCTAGTCAGTGCTCCAACAGAGGATCAGATGTTGACTGCTACATTGGAGAGAGGGTTGTTGGGCTCTGGACATGAAGATGAGGCTGAGCGTTCCACGGTTGTGATGTGCTCATGCTGAATCAGATTCAGACTTAACAACCATGCTTCCCGGGCCACTGGGGGCGTCGTGCGACGCGTGCTCGCCTTGCCCCGCCCCCTGTCTTTAGCCCGGATGTGCATTAGAAACTTGGCAGTTTAGAAGCCTTTTTTGGTGTCAAATATGGAACGCCAAAAGGGCCATAATCTGCATTAAGTTTTTTCTCTCTCACTACCCTCTGCGCTGCATGGGTCTTGGCCCCCGGCAAGTCCATGGAAGGCCAAAGCACTCATTGCATTTGGGTAGTTCTGAGTCGAGGTTGAGCTCTCGAACAGGTGTCCAGGCACGCTGTGGTCTCCACAGATGCCTCTGCCACCGGATAGGGGGGCCACGTACAAAGGGCATGCAGTGTTGGGCCTTTGGACGAGGCCTCAACTGCATTGGCATATCAATTGCCTGGAGTTGCTAGCAGTACGTCTTGCACTGGGCCGCTTCAAGGAGCTGCTGTCACACAAGTACGTACTGGTCCGCTCGGACAGCACTGCGACCGTTGCGTACATCAACCATCAGGCTGGTCTACGCTCCCGTCGCATGTCGCAACTCGCCCCCCATCTCTTGCTATGGAGTCAGAAGCATCTGAGGTCGCTTCGTGCCATTCATGTCCCATGTGTGCTCAACCGTGCAGCCGACAAGCTCTCACGGCAGCCTCCACTTGCGGCAAGTGGCGGCTCCATCCCCAGGCGGTCCAGCTGATCTGGCAGCACGTCGGCGAGGCCCAGATAGATCTGTTTGCCTCCCCAGAAACTGCCAACTGCCAGTGGTTCTATTTCCCTGACCGGTGGCATGCTCGGCACGGATGCCCTTGCAGACAGCTGGCCCCGGGGCCTATGCAGATATGCGTTTCCCCCAGTGAGCCTTCTCGCACAGCTCCTGTGCAAGGTCAGGGAGGACGAGGAGCAGGTCTTGTTAGTGGCTCCATACTGGCCCACTTGGACCTGGTTTTCGGACCTAATATGGCAGTACGGCCCTCCTGGGATTCCTCTGAGGAAGGACCCCCTGACTCAGAGACGGGGCACCCTATGGCACCCGCGTCCCGACCTGTGGAACCTCCATGTATGGTCCCTGGACGGGACGTGGAGGATTCTAAGTGATCTCCCGCAAGCGGTTGCAGACACCTTCACCTCCGCTAGAGCTCCTTCGACTAGGAACCTCTATGCGCTGAAGTGGAACCTATTCGTTGAATGGTGCTCCTCTCACCGAGAGGACCCCCGATTATGCTCGGTCAGATTCATGCTTTCCTTCCTGCAAGAGGGTCTGAAGCGTAGGCTGTTCCCCTCCACTCTCAAGTGTATGTTGCCGCTATTGCTGCACATCACGATGCAGTTGATGGGAAATCCTTGGGGAAGCACGATCTGGTCGTCAGGTTCCTGAGGGGGGTGAGGAGACTAAATCCAACCTCGCCCTTCCTCTATACCTTCTTGGGATCTCGCCTTAGTGCTTACATCTCTTTGGCGTTATCCCTTCGAGCCTTTGCAATCAGTTGAGTTAAAAGAACTGTCCCTTAAGACCGTCCTCCTGGTTGCATTGGCCTCGCTTAAGAGGGTAGGGGACTTGCACGCATTTTCGGTCAACGAATCGTGCCTGGAGTTCGGACCTGGTGACTCTCACATTATCTTGAGACCCCGGCCCAGATATGTGCCCAAGGTTCCTACCACTCCTTCAGAGATCAGGTAGTGAACCTGCAAGCGCTGCCTTCGGAGGAGGCAGACCCAGCCCTGGCCTTGCTCTGTCCAGTCCGCGCTCTGCGTATCTATGTGGACAGAACACGTGGCTTCAGGACCTCAGATCAGCTCTTTGTCTGTTACGGAGGCCAGCAGAATGGAAAGGCTGTCTCTAAGCAGAGGATGGCCCACTGGATAGTGGTTGTCGTCGCCCTGGCGTACGAATCCCAGGGCGTGCCTTGCCCTCTTGGGTTGAGAGCCCACTCCACCAGAGGAGTAGCCTTTCCTGGGCGCTGGCTCACATACGTGTATTGTCCACGGTCAAACTCCCTACGGTGAGCCCGTGTCTTTCCCTTAGCAGAGCCAGCTCTGCTGTCACCTGTCAGATGTGTCTCCCCCTACCTAGGTGGGGTCATCCCAGGGACTTCATATGCGTTCTGCCCACCTGGCCAGTCCATATGCTATACCCCACGTAATTCCTCCCTACGGGGTAGGTAGTGATCTCCGCAGTGTTCGCTTCCCCAGTGTAGTCTAGTTTACTTAGTGGGTATTTCGGAACAGTAGTAAACTCTCTCGGTGTGAGCTCGCCCCCTTCACTGTCCCTTTGGTGCGACTGGTGGCCAGGGCTTGCGCTGGGCACTGGAAGGGGATTCGTAACTGTGGCGTTTTATTTGGGATCCCAATTCGTCGGTCACTACTGACGTACGTCGAACGTGACCGACTGAAAGGGAACGTCTCGGTTACGTATGTAACCCTCGTTCCCTGAAGGAGGGAACGGAGACGTACGTCCCGTCGCCACAGTTTCTGTACCCTCGCTGTTGTGTGGACACCTGTTGCCTCCTCAGTGAAAAACAGAGTGCGATTGCATCCGCTTCCTATTTATATCCCCTGTTGGGGGCGGTGCGCATTATGCAAATATCACACGCCAATCTCCATTGGCTTGTTTTAGTTCTCTCGAAGCTGATAGGGCTCTCTAGCGATATCCCAATTCGTCGGTCACTACTGACGTACGTCTCCATTCCCTCCTTCAGGGAACGAGGGTTACATACGTAACCGAGACATTTTAATTGACTGATGTTTGTGCTCTTCAAATGAAAAAGTCAGTTAATTTCAAAATAAATCTGTCTTGTTCCCAAACAAGTTAATAATCGGACTAAAGAGTTGATAGCAAACATCAAGGATTACAGAGGGAGGGAAATGCTCGGCTTCTGCAACTACAAAATATTTGAGGTGTTTCTGCAGAAGCGTGTGGACAAACTTATAGAACCAGCAATTGACTTACTCAACACCATCAAAGGTACCATCTCACATCTTCATATGTAAGATCTTTCTGGTCACTGGAGAAATTTTCCATTATAAATCCAAAAGATTATATCACAACTGAATTGTGAGACATTCATGACTGTTTGTCATTTTGATTTTTGTATTTTTCCTGAAGGCATCATCATCAAGCATTTTAGTAATGTAGTAAATAAAGATTTCCAGAAATACCCTGTTCTTCTAAAAATCACTACGGTAAATACTGCACCTTATTAGTGGTAAACAAAACTAAACAATCTTCCATTTCAATCAAGCCTCCTCTGTACTTCTTCACTTGATTCTATAGGACAAAATTCACAACATTCAGTCAATCCAACAAGAGAGTGCAGAGCAGAGGATCTCAGAGCAATTTGAAATGGAAAACATGGTCTACACTCAAGATTCCATCTACTTGAAGTTCTTGAATGAGATTAGCGAAGAGAAATTTTCAGATGATAGGTTACCTGTCTTTGACATTAAGAGCAAGTACAGTGAAATGCTGCTGGCGTATTATGAGGTAGATCTTCTTAGTTTTCATTAACAAATATGAAGCTTTGTTCAAAGACTGATTAGACTGCAGTGCTTAGTACCTCTGTGATTTTCTTTCAGATTGTGGTGCAGCGGATGGCTGACCAACTGCCTATGATGATCTCCCATTTCATGCTGAAGAAGACTGTTGAGCTCCTGTCTAATGACATGTTGAGTTTACTGGATGGGGCAAATGTGAGCGAGCTCCTATTTGAGAACTCTGAAGTTGGTACAAGACGCAGAGACCTACAGGCTCGCCTGGACCGTTTGAGTATTGGTCATGAAAAAATTAGCAATTTTATCTGAGCAATGTACTGACAGAGGAAATTATCTGAAAGGGTATCTAATGTACCTTATGATGATCTTAGGCTATCTGACAACTCATATGCATGCATACTGTATCAGCATATCAGCATATTAACTTTCAGCTGGCACTCAGTGCTCATGTACCCCGCCGAGAACAGCCTTACTTCAGCTAGTCCTTCTAAAGTTTGCTGCTGGTTCTAATGTCTCTGTACAATTGTTAAATATGAGATCTAACACATCTTGTATATATCTAACAGGCAATCTTTGGTTTCAGGAATCTATTTTGTGTTCCCGGGCATAACATTTTGGCTGAGGGCAAAGATAAGTTTCATAACTATATACATTTATTTACCTTTACCATTGGGAGCACTGAATTTGTATGTTTGACTGAATTGTTTGCTTGTCTTTATTTCTTTTTGCATTGCTTCTTATACTTATACTTTTATAATGACTATTATTGATTATTAAACCTTTATAAAAGGTGTTAAGGATCAACTAGGGATCATGTTAACTGGGGTCATGTGTGTGCATGGAGATAGTTTTACCTTTCCAGCTTTCCAACAGTTGTTGGACAGCTCCAGATTCGTCACAGGGAATTTTCCATGGAGCAGATTTAAAGGCTTTTTACATTATTTGTGAATGTTTGTATCATTATTGGACTTTGTTGTTTCCCTGTCGCTGTTCTAACGTATCAGACGCTGTTTAAGGGAAGTTTTAATGTTTTCATGTTGCATGGACAGATTATTTTGTTTACATTCATTTAAATGGAATTAATTTCTGACGATTTACTTTTCTTTGCAGCGCTTGTGTGTATGATTTTTTTTGTTTGTTTGTTTGTTTTTTAATTTTGCTTAATTTGCCTCTTAATTTGAGCAATATTTCTGTGGTTTAAAAAGTATATGTCACGCATTTTTTTATATATATATTGCTAAAGGAGTCCTAAAGGGTGGTCAAGAGGGATAAACAAGCTAGTTATGCATATAATTTTGAATTAGCTAGTGACACAGATTGGACGCAGTGAATTTATCCAGAAATGTATGTAAGGGAATGATCAACAAACATATGCATAGTTAAAACTTTTAACAAAACATTTAGCTTCAAAGCAGCATTACATAAAACGCATGTTTCCATTACTATGAAGAGAAATCTGTTATGTCAGAAATGACTGTCAATGTAATGTCCATATGGCAGAAATGTATGGTTCTTTGATAACAGAAGTACGGTTAGGTAACATCATTCAGTTAAGCAGAAACATGTTAAGGCAATGATTACATATTGTGACCATAATGATTATAACATAAAGATAATTTTGGATGTTGATTCAGAGTTGGTCATCTGAAGTCCTCCCAGGGGTTGTCGTCATCTCTTCACAGGTGTTGGGGTCATATAAAATCTTCACAAAGCCTGAATCCAAATGTTACTGAGGTCGGTACAAGTCAAATAAAGATTACTGGCATAATTCAAAGTTATATTACATATAAAGAGGCCCACGCTCATTAAATTTTATCTATAAAACTGACAGATATTGGCCCGGTTTCACAGACAGGGCTTAGCCTTTTTTTATTTTATTTAAGTAGCTTTTATAAACGTTCACTAGAAAGAAAAATAAACATTACTTGTGTGCATCTTGAGACAAGACAATGGCACTGACATATTTTAAGCTATGTCAGTACAAGTTGCTTTCAGATAAAACAGCTCAAACATACATTTTAGTCTAGGACTAGCTTATGCCTCATATGTGAAACCAGGGGATTGTGTCATATATCAGTTTAAGAAGTCTGCAATATAGTAAATAAAAAGCTTTTCCTAATTGTCTGGGAGAGAGGCATTATTCGTGTGAGGTGTCAAATGAAAATGAGATTGGTGTTGTATACTGTCTTTTGGAATTAGCCATATATGTAACAGTTCATTCAATTCATTCATTCATTATCATTACATCCTGCTTATGTAAGTCATGAAAAACTTGTGCTTGCCACTGATTGGTTGTCACAGGACTGTCATACAAAAGACAGTATGGAAACTGGAAAAAAAATAACCTATATGAGACAGTAAGAAAGATATTACAGCATGGCTCATTTTTAATTGTTAAACACTTGTTAAATACTTTGTCACCTTAAAAATGTAAACATGCCATACATTTATGTGACATAAATAGGGGGTTGGGGAACCTTCCTGTGTTCACTAATATTAAAGAGTTTGGATTTGAATCCTGTACTGCTTATTGTGTTTTCTAAGAACACAAGTAGTCTGGTGAGAGACCAGTATGTAGTATGTAAAATGAAAAGCAGGAGTCAGAAACTCTAAGAATTTGCTGAAGACAAAGTGTTCTTCAATGTTCAAAGAATAATAGATTAACACCAAGCACCTAACTGAATGTACAATACATGCATGCTCCAGCCCAGAGTCCTCAAATAATCATTTGAATTAACATTATTATATTATTTGTCTTCTCTGGTTCCCTATCAGCTGAGCTGGGGAAGCGAGGCTATAAAGTAGAAGGCGGCGGACTCTCAACTCTCTCTCTCTGCCAGCCACAGCCTATTATATAAGCATTCAATTCAGTTATTTTAATTGATTATATGATTTTAAGAAACTACAGTATTAAATACAGAATTTTTCTAAGCAGAGTTCTGTTATGCTATTTGAATCTTTTACAAAAAATAAAACATTATTTGAAACATAATTTTCATATTTCCTTAGCCAATGCAAAATTTTGAGTTTAGATCAGTCATGAACCCAAAATTAAACATAGTTACTTTATGTCCCAGGGAAGATGATACAGAGGTTGGTTGTACTTGTAACCCAAGTAAGAAATCTCAGAAAATAAAATCAACAAAATCAGTAAAATCACTTAGAACAAACTCAAGTCAAAGTATCTTTTTTTTTCATATAAATATACAGTATCTCACAGAAGTGAGTACACCCCTCACATTTTTGTAAATATTTTATTATATCTTTTCATGTAACAACACTGAAGAAATGACACTTTGCTAAAATGTAAAGTAGTGAGTGTGCAGCTTGTATAACAGTGTTAATTTGCTGTCCCCTCAAAATAACTCAACACACAGCCATTAATGTCTAAACCGCTGGCCACAAAAGTGAGTACACCCCTAAGTGAAAATGTCCAAATTGGGCCCAAAGTGTCAATATTTTGTGTGGCCACCATTATATTCCAGCACTGCCTTAACTCTCTTGGGCATGGAGTTCACTAGAGCTTCACAGGTAGCCACTGGAGTCCTCTTCCACTCCTCCATGACGACATCAGAGAGCTGGTGGATGTTAGAGACCTTGCACTCCTCCACCTAACATTTGAGGATGCCCGACAGATGCTCAATAGGGTTTAGGTCTGGAGACATGCTTGGCCAGTCCATCACCTTTACCCTCAGCTACTTTAGCAAGGCAGTGGTCGTCTTGGAGGTGTGTTTGGGGTCGTTATCATGTTGGAATACTGCCCTGCGGCCCAGTCTCCGAAGGGAGGGAATCATGCTCTGCTCATTCATGGTTCCCTCAGTAAACTGTAGCTCCCCAGTGCCGGCAGTGACTCTCCTACCACCATGCTTGACTGTAGGCAAGACACACTCGTCTTTGTACTCCTCACCTGGTTGCCGCCACACACGCTTGATACCATCTGAACCAAATAAGTTTATCTTGTTCTCATCAGACCACAGGATATGGTTTCTGTAATCCATGTCCTTAGTCTGCTTGTCTTCAGCAAACTGTTTGCAGGCTTTCTTGTGCATCATCTTTAGAAGAGGCTTCCATCTGGGACAACAGCCATGCAGACCAATTTGATGCAGTGTGCGGTGTATGGTCTGAGCACTGACAGGCTCATACAGCGCTCATACATCTATCTATTACCCAAACACAACCTCTGGATATGACGCTGAGCACGTGCACTCAACTTCTTTGGTTGACCATGGCGAGGCCTGTTCTGAGTGGAACCTGTCCTGTTAAACCACTGTATGGTCTTGGTCACCATGCTGCAGCTCAGTTTCAGGGTCTTGGCAATCTTCTTATAGCCTACGCCATCTTTATGTAGAGCAACAATTCTTTTTTTCAGATCCTCAGAGAGTTCTTTGCCATGAGGTGCCATGTTGAACTTCCAGTGACCAGTATGAGAGAGTGAGAGCGACAACACCAAATTTAACACACCTGCTCCCCATTCACACCTGAGACCTTGTAACACTAATGAGTCACATGACACCAGGGAGAGAAAATGGCTAATTGGGCCCAATTTGGACATTTTCACTTAAAGCCGGGTGCACACTGTGCGATTTGTAATAGCCCTTTACGATGGTTGCTTGTCAGACTGTACAAACATGATCCTCCTGTCACACTGTGGGATCTCAGCTGTCATTTATGTCAGACTGTACGATAGTCAAGACGTGTTAAAAACGGACGTGCATAAAAACTTGTCCAAAAGTTTTACATCAACCCATACACGTTTGATGACTGTGAGCTGCATTACACGTGGGACTGAAATGGTGGCTAACAAACATCTCTATTGTTAATTTTGATCATGGCTTGTCTTGAAAAATTTGACGTTCGTCGTAGAAGTCACACTGGAGGATTGTGCGCCAAATCTTCTGACACTGCCAGAATTTCGTCTGAGGTCAAATTTGATTGCAACGGTCATTAACTGGCTGTCTGTGAACATGTCAAACTAGCGATCAAAAACTCCAGATTTTAGGCTAGGATTAAAGGAATCTTTTAGGATTTGCAAAATTTGTCATAGACGGCCAAATCGTGGCCAAAATAGCACAGTGTGAACCAGCCTTAGGGCAGGAACACACCAAGCTGATGGTCGGCCATTGGGCAGTTTTTGTTCGTCAGCCAACTAAGTTTTCTCAGTGTGTCCTGCACCGTCAGCTGAAGTTGGTCCTCGTTGGCTTTTTTTCAGCCAATTCAGCGTTGAAATATTTACTTCTGTGCCGATTCAACATGTTTATATATTTATTTATTTTTGGTTTATCTCACCATATTGTATATTGTGTCTATGTATTTGAAACATTTGAATGGACTGATAAAGGGAGCTGTAAAGTATTTTGGTTGAAGTACAATGTCATTTTGACCGTAATAATCAATATTACAGTAGTATAGAAAAATACTATACATACATTTATAGGTAAAATCGAACTCCGAGCCTCCTGTACCCATTCTGTGATGACAAACAACTTCCCTGTGCAAAGGATCATGGGGGCCTGAAGTGTCCATCAGTTGTACCCTTCAAATCCTTCATTCCGAAGGGCCCCTTGAAGTGGCCAGTTTTGAGCACTTTGGTTTGGAATGACCCTTTAATATGGCGGCCATGATTGTTTTTACTCCGAAGTGCCCTTCGGAGGGCAATATATCCCATTTGGAATGCACCGATTAATGGATGTGTGTTGAGTTATTTTGAGGGGACAGCAAATTTACACAGTTACACAAGCTGTACACTCACTACTTTACACTGTAGCGAAGTGTCATTTCAGTGTTGTCACATGAAAAAATATAATAAAATATTTACAAAAATGTGAGGGGTGTACTCACTTCTGTGAGATACTGTATAATATTGATATAAGTGATCACTCCGATTTAGACCTACCTATATTGTATTTATATAAAGCATTCACAGACAGATTTTCTTTATGTATTTCCCCGGCGTCGAAATCAGGCACATATAAATGTCAGGAAACATGATTCCTGGCTGCATGTCAATATTCATTGTAACCACTGAGACAAATCAAACACAATTATTTGTTATATTTAAAAAATAATGTTTAAAACTCACTCTGGGATCTGTCCCCATTCCCTATCCCCTGAGAAGAACATCTGACAAGGGCTGGGTTTTATTGCCCAAAACTATGTGGCCACATGGAAAAGCAGAGGCAAAGAGACCCAAAGCCTGTAAAACAGACTCTCCTGCATTCATTTATAGACAAACTGTTCTATGAATGAACATGCATCCCAGGACGTTGTAAGGAACCCCGCATCGGCCCAAAAACAGAATCCAACGGCCTGGGTGAAGGTTAATGCGTGTAGCTTTTCAGTGCCTCTGTGAAGTTCACTTAATTTCACTCGTTTAATCTGACTCCAATTTCAAATGATTATTACTCTTAGGTTGTGTTTCCAATTAGAAATTAATCATTTGTTATGTATTAATTTAGATATCTGATGATTCTGGGTATCTCATATTTCAATTATTTGTTCATCAGGGACCTGATGCTGCACAGAGATACTCGCCCCGGGATTTGCGGTAAACTCACGGACATAAACTCGCCAGTCTGATCCTTGTCAGAGGGTGTAATAAGTTGGCTAATACCTTTAGTCGGTTGCCTACTGCTCACTCGAACAAAAGTGTATTTTAATTTCGCCACTTCCATACAACTTGCTATATCAGCGGTAAACAGAAATCAAAAGGTTTTCAGATGAAGTGCCTACTGCTCCTTCATTCATACGCCTTCAGTTTGTTCTACCCTAGACACGGTAGAACATTACGGTAGCATTAGCCTATAATTTACTGGTAATAATGATATCAGGAGAATCCAGAGTAAATCAAATATAACATTTTATTTGTCAGATAAAACTGTATCATGCCAATTACACAAATAATCAATTAGAAGCCAATTCAGAAATCATAAATACATCCCGCATGACTGCTTTGCACTTTACCTTATACAGACCAGAACAAAAAGGTTGTAAATATTTATTACACCAACACCTTCCTGGAGAACTTTCAGGACTTGAGTCAGGGGGAAGGAGGGTTGGTGTGTGTGTGTCTCTATTTCTTTGAGATCTTCTCTCCAGATAAGCTTTATTGCTTTATTGCTTTATTGCAGGGCACTTGATCTTAGTTTTTGTCTAGCAGGAAAATCAAGTCTTACAACGTTATTATAACAGTCTTGCAAACTGTTGTTTGTACGATATCGGTTTTATGCATATTTTATGAACCAATGGTTAACATAAACCAACTTATACCAAGTTTGGTGCCTATGAGTTTGTATTTGGAAGATTTAAATGCTTGTGTACATGTCGATACATGTGCAACTTATCAGTATTACAAGAATCTTTAATAGTTTCTTCTCCATCTGTATGATTGGTCCACTGACCTAGAGGCGCACAGTTCTCCTCCCTCTCTCTGATCCGACCGAAACCGCATCTGTGGGGGGTTCTGCCAGGGGGACGCGATCCTTTAAAGAGTGAACGTGCAGCTTTGTGCACCTCTCTCTCTCTCTCTCTCTCTTTCTCTCTCTATTGATATCAGACATCCTATTCAAAAGTAGTTTGGGCAGTAATGTTAATATTTTATTTGATTTCAATCCCTAACACACATACGGAAAGAATCAGAGCGTGTTTTATAGTTTGGCATCACATCACAAATGAAGAATCTATTGCTGTTTATCTATTACAGTACATACTTTGGAAATTAGTCTCCAAATATGAAACTAGAGTCCGAAAGCTATCAAATGCTATATAGTTTGTCAAGATGGGTGTGCAGGAGGGGCAGTCTTAAAAATAGTGGTTAAAAACATTTTTCATAAATTCAGATATTTATTCCTTGTAATGTGTAAAAAGTATTGATATTAAAAGTTAATTATTTGTACCTGATTGTATGCTTTTTTTCATAGTGTGATTTTTGGGAAAAACTTCTGATTGTAACATGACGTTATAGCTTGCTAGCCAAGTAGACCCGCACTCATAAATGTAACAAGCCAAAACTGACGTCATAGAGCAAAGCGTGCAATTATTTTATTGCAGTGTTATCACCATATTTTTGCAAACAGCTAGCTTGTACCCCACTTGTGTTTTTGGCTTTGTTTTATCTAGGGGTAATGGGTTCACTCATGACATAGCCTGTGTTTTGAAAGCAGTTTTGCTTACCACAGGCTCTACTATTGCACCACTACTAATAACTGCACCGCTACTGTCAGCCACAGGAGCTGAAGGTCCTGCTGCTACAGAAAAGAACCAATGGGCCACTGTTCTACGTTTCATGGGTCGGTCTGTCAGGAAAAAAAAAAAAAATCCTATGCTGACTTTTTTGACCAATGCATTACGCCGGCACAAGATCCTAGCATAATCAATTAAGCAAAACAAAACAAAAAGAATGGGCCGCCAATGTATGTTTTTATGGCCCCTAAGACAAACATGAATATATATAAAACTTATGAGATGTATTGGCCCAAAAAGCATGTCAGCCCAGTGGGAAAACAGCCTGTCTGCCAGATGGCCAGACCACTCCTGCACTAAACTGTCAAAACCACTTACAGAAGCCTTGAATGAAGGAAAGCCAGGGCCGGAACTAATCAAATGGACATAAGAGATGGAAGATGCATTATTGAGTGTTAAAGAGACTTTTGCTTCCACTCCAGCTCTAAGACATGCTGATGCCAGCAGGCCATTTTATCTGTGGACCTGGGTAGGAAACAAGCCCTACTCAGCAGCTCTGGGTCAAAGAGCAGGGAGAACCTCCTACGGCAGTGGTTCCCTAACTTTTTACAGTGGTGTACCCCTGAAGCATTTAACATCCTTTTTGCACATCCCCTCTGCTCCATTTACACTGTAGTCACACCTTTTCCATTAAAGGGATATATATGCCCCCTTAAATTGATTTTCCAGTGTGTTTTTTTTCCCCCTTTATAAATACTTTTTATATTTGGTATTAATGAGTGAATGATCGAGGCATTTATTCATTCCTTCAGTAATGAATCAAATGGCTGTATTTATAAATGGGTCATTGAAATATTGACTCTCACAATCCTTTCAAAGTCACAGATTCACTCACGAAACACTGCTGTGGCTTTCGTTGATGGACATGGGAGCTCTAGCGCAAGTTCTACCTGGAAGACTCAAATGTTACGTCATTCATTACTCATAGATCTAGCCAATCATCATTTGACATCTGGAGTATATAAGTTCTGTTCCCACCTATTATTTCGTTTGCAGATACTGACACTGGTGTTTAAAAATTTAAGCTTCTGTGCACGACTTTGTAAGCAATGTTCCTTTCACGATGCTTGTTATTAGGCCTATTATTGCGATTATGTAGGCTGACTAATTAATCACAAAGAAAATGTTAGTGGTCATTTGATGATCCTACTACAAGTTAAAACAGTAATAATTTTAGCGACGGGATATGTTAAATGCTACAGTGTCATTTAAAGTCCATGTCAGCCTATTATTATGCATGCTTACTGAGCTGTCGCAGCAAGAGTAAAAAAACTTGTGTTTCAAATTTCAGAAGCATACAGGTTCTCTCTTCATGGATTTCTTCTAATGTTTTTGAATTTCAAATCAAATAAATCAGTTTTATGTCAAATCACCATGGTGAGTGAAATTCTTGAGAGTGTCCTCCAGACAGTGCAGAATACAATTTTACATACTTACAGACATTATACAAATGAAAATAGACAATATACAGTTAGATATACAAATATACATACTTACAGCTAACGGTACACATTTTACACAATATGTACACAACAAATATGAAAAGTACAGATTATACATATATACATTTAGTACACATATGCAGTATGGATGAGCATTGAATTTAATTTAATTGAGTAATTTGTGGTATCAGATAATTATTGTATTAAAGTGCAGTGTGTGTTGCAGTAGAGTCCAGTAAATGTATAGTGGAGTTAAAATGCAGTGCATGGCATAGAATATAGTGTGTGCTGTGTAAAGCCCCGGGTATACTTCACTTTCTGCACCTGGATGCATCTCGAGTGCAGTCGCATCCGTGCATCTTTCAAAGGTATACTAAACCATGGATGCTGAGAGCAGCATAGAGAGCAGTCCACGGGATGGGTGGCTGGAGTCACTGATGATCCTCCAGGCTTTTCTCATAAACCGCCTAGTGTAGATGTCCTGAAGGGAAGAAAGCTCACCTCCTACAATGTGGCGTACAGTTTATACGACCCTCTGCAGAGCTTTGCGGTTGCCAGCAGTGCTGTTTCCAAACCAGGCAGTGATGCAGCCAGACAGGATGCTCTCTACAGTACAGGTGTAGAATCTGAGGATGTTGAGGCTCATTTCAAACTTCCTCAGCCATCTCAGGAAGAACATTGATGTGCCTTCTTCAGCACTGTGTCCGTGTGAGTGGACCATGTGAGATCCTCAGTTATGTGAACGCTGAGGAACTTAAAACTGTTTACCCGCTACACAGGTGTCTTGTCGATGGTGATGGGGGTGTGTTCTCTGCTCTGTCTCCTAAAATCCACCAGGTCCTTGGTCTTATTGATGTTGAGTATAAGGTGGTTCTCCTGACAGCATTTTGTCAAAGTGCTATAGTCAGAGTGCTGTAGGCTGTCTCATCGTTGTCAGTGATCAGGCCTACCATTGTTGTGTCATCAGCGAATTTGGCGATAACGCTGGAGCTGTATGTGTGCGTACAGGGAGTACAGTAGTTGGCTGAGAATGCAGCCCTGAGAACCAGCAGTGTTGAGGGTCAGCGGGGATGATGTATTGTTGCCATTCTCACCACCTGACATCTGCCTGTCAGGAAGTCCAGGATCCAGCTGCACAGAGGTCTGTTTAGGCCCAGCGGCTGAAGCTTTGTGATGAGTTTGGCAGGCACTATGGTATTGAATGCTAAACTGTCCGACGATTGTTTTGGAGCTCGCAACACGGCTGCCATGTTCGGCGCCATCTTGTATTCACAAAACTAGGTAGGATGAACGCAGAGTTGTCTTTCCATTCTTCTTTGTATGCCCTATTTTCGCTGTCATCTTTCCTTTAGACTCTTTGATAGTGCCTTTTTCTCTCACCAGCTATTTTAAATGTTAACATCACTTTGCACATGACCTCCAGCCTGCAATCAATTTAAAAAAAAAACATGCAGTTTTGTACAGTGGGTACAGAAAGTATTCAGAGACCCCCTTAAATTTTTCACTCTTTGTTATATTGCAGCCATTTGCTAAAATCATTTAAGTTCATTTTTTTCCTCAATGTACACACAACACCCCATATTGACAGAAAAACACAGAATTGTTGACATTTTTGCAGATTTATTTAAAAAGAAAAACTGAAATATCACATGGTCCTAAGTATTCAGACCCTTTACTCAGTATTTAGTAGAAGCATCCTTTTGATCTAATACAGCCATTAGTCTTTTTGGGAAAGATGCAACAAGTTTTTCACACCTGGATTTGGGGATCCTCTGCCATTCCTCCTTGCAGATTCTATCCAGTTCTGTCAGGTTGGATGGTAAACGTTGGTGGACAGCCATTTTTAGGTCTCTCCAGAGATGCTCAATTGGGTTTAAGTCAGGGCTCTGGCTGGGCCATTCAAGAACAGTCCCAGAGTTGTTGTGAAGCCACTCCTTCGTTGTGCTTTGGGTCATTGTCTTGTTGGAAGGTAAACCTTCGGCCCAGTCTGAGGTCCTGAGCACTCTGGATAAAGTTTTTCGTCCAGGATATCCCTGAGTTAAATATATGAGTGTCACAGCAAAGGGTCTGAATACTTAGGACCATGTGATATTTCAGTTTTTTTTAATAAATCTGCAAAAATGTCAACAATTCTGTGTTTTTCTGTCAATGTGGGGTGCTGTGTGTACATTAATGAAGAAAAAAAATAACAAGTGATTTTAGCAAATGGCTGCAATATAACAAAGAGTGAAAAAATTAAGGGGGTCTGAATACTTTCCGTACCCACTGTACGTGAGGATGCCAGGGAATAATTGTAAATAAGTGTACAAGTAGGCTACTTCAAATAATTATTACAATAAGTTAGGCTCCTTTGTGTAACAAGCAAATTAAAATGATATTCACATATATTCATTCAGACTTCGGTGCAACCGGACGACGTGCATGTCCTCCGAACCGAGGTTCTAGCTCTGTTGAGAAAAGGGGCTATAGAAATAGTTCCCTTCCCAGAGAGCGAGTCGGGCTTCTACAGCCGCTACTTCTTGGTGCCAAAGAAAGACGGCGGTCTCAGGCCCATTCTGGACCTCAGGTTGTTGAACCTTTCCCTCATGAAGCGAAAGTTCAAAGTCCTGACTCTGAAGCAGATCCTCGCGCAAATTTGCCACGAGGACTGGTTCTGCTCACTGGATCTGAAGGACGCTTACTTTCACATCCAGATAGCCCCCCATCACAGGCGATTCTTGAGATTCGCGTTCGAGGGTGTGGCTTATCTATATACGGTCCTCTCCTTCGGGCTCTCCCTGGCTCCTCGCACCTTTACGAAGTGCATGAACGCGGCTCTTTCCCCTCTGAGACAGATGGGAATACGCGTTTTGAACTACCTCGACGACTGGCTCATCCTGGCCAGCTCGCATACAGAACTAGAGCACCACAGATCCGTGCTTCTCAGCCACCTACAGTGCCTGGGTCTCAGGGTCAACCCAGCCAAGAGCTCACTGCTTCCCACTTAATGTATCTCGTTCCTGGGTGCGGTCTTCGACTCTGTCCGTATGACGGCAGTAGTATCGCCAGAGCGCGCTCTGGCCATTCAGCAGCTCGCGGCTTCCATCAAGAACAAGGCCTACCTCCCTCTGAAGCTGTTTCAGAGGCTGCTAGGGCTCATGGCTTCCGCCTCCCCAGTTCTCCAGCTTGGCCTGCTTCGCATGCGACCTCTGCAGTATTTGGTTGAAAGTTCGGGTCCCTCCCTATGCTTGGCATCACGGACGCCTGCGTCTCAAGGTCAATCAGGCCTGTCTGGCAGCCCTGAAGCCTTGGATGAACCCCACTTGGTTCACTCTTGGAGTACCCCTACAGGCGGTGTCACGGAGAACGGTACTTTCGACAGACGCGTCCAACTCGGGTTGTTGGGCAGTGACACGAGCCCTCCATGCCTTCCAGGCTTGTCTGACGGATCGCCATGTCTTAGTCCAGTCGGACAGTATGACAGTGGTCTCCTACATAAATCGCCAGGGGGGTCTTTCGTCCAGCCGCTTATGCGCTCTGGCGAAGCGCCTCCTGGAATGGGCTTCCCCAAGGGTTTGGTCGCTCAGAGCGACTCATATACCCGGAAAGAACAATCTGGGAGCAGACATGCTGTCTTGGAACAATGTCCCCTCAGATGGGTAGATGCTCCACCCCCAGACGGTTCTCACTATATGGGAGTTCTTCGGGAGAGCAGAGGTGGACCTCTTCGCCTCAGAAGACAACTCTCATTGCCCAACTTATTATTCGAAGGAGGACGACGCATTGGCCCACACCTGGCCCAATACCCTTCTTTATGCCTTTCCTCCGATCGCCCTGATCCCTCAGGTTATCAGGCGAATCAAAGAGGACGAGCACAGAGTTCTGTTAGTGGCCCCACTCTGGAGGAGTCAGATTTGGACCTCGGAGCTGTTCAGGCTTTCCACGAAAGCCCCATGGCCGATCCCCCTGAGACAAGACCTCCTCTCTTAAGCGAACAGAACAATCTGGCACCCGCAGCTGGAGCTTTGGGCTCTACATCTGTGGATCCTCGACGGGAGCCGTCTGACCTCCCGAGGAACGTGCTAGATACCATTTCCCAGGCGAGAGCCCCGTCCACGAGATGATGCCTCTACACCCAGAAGTGGTCGGTCTTTGTTGGCTGGTGTTCCACACGCAACATAGACCCGGAGGAATGCAATGTATCTTCTATACTAACTTTCCTCCAGGAGCGTTTGGAATTGGGGCGAGCCCCCTCCACGCTTAAGGTTTACGTAGCGGCCATTGCAGCGTTTCACTCGCCCATCGCTGGACAATCAGTAGGGCGGAACAATTTGGTTATAAAGTTTTTGAGGGGCTCCAGGCGATTGCATCGTCCTCGACCCCTCACCGTTCCCCCCTGGGACCTTTCCTTGGTCCTCAGAGCTCCTAAAGGTCCTCCTTTTGAGCCACTGCGTCTAGCGGGCCTCAGGCCCTTAACGCTCAAAACCGCCTTGCTACTTGCATTAGCATCGGTTAAGCGTGTTGGCGATTTGCAGGCTCTCTCGGTGAGCCCTGCATGCCTTGAATTCAGGCCAAACGACTCTATGTTCGTTCTGAAACCAAGGGCTGGCTATGTTCCCAAGGTGCTCTCAACGCAGTTCAGAGCACAAGTTATTTCACTCTCTGCGCTTCCCCGTTCATCGGACGAGCTAGAGCTGGAATCATTATGCCCCGTCAGGGCTTTACGCGTCTACATCGAGCGATCACAGCCTTTCTGGCAGTCTGATCAGCTATTCCTCTGTTTTGGTGGCCGCACCAAAGGTTCTACGGTCTCAAAACAGCGTCTTTCACGATGGATTGTTGACGCTATAGCTCTCTCTTACTCCTCTGCGGGCGCAACTTGCCCCCATCGGAGATAGAGCCCATTCCACTAGAGGGATGGCTTCTTCATGAGCCTGGTCCAGTGGAGTCTCGATCAAAGACATCTGTGAGGCGGCCGGCTGGTCTTCGCCGTCCACTTTTGTCAGATTCTACCAGTTGGACATTCCGACCTTACAAGCTCGGGTCCTTTCAGTGTAAATTCGCTTTTTGCACAACCGAGGAGATTTTCTCCTTTCGTAGTGTAACAGGGTAACGGCGGCTTCGGCCTTCACTTGTCTTTGGTCCCCTTTGTGGCATCCGGTCAAAGTTCTGTCGTTCCCCAGACGTGGCACGGTGAATTCATTCCCCCATACGCAGTACGAGTGAAGTATCGAAAGGGAACGTACTCGGTTACTAACGTAACCTCAGTTCCCTGAGATACGGAACGAGTACTGCGTTACTTGTCGTGCCACGAAGCTGCGGCTCAGTGTCGTCGCTTCAGTCGATATGGCCTGATGGCCTATGGCGAAACTCCCACTTATATAGCACGTTACCCCACCCCTTTCGGCGGGAAAGTTCGCGCGCTCTGTCGCCATAGGCCGCGCAGCTAAAGCCGCACCGTCATTGGTTCAACAACTTGTCTATGAGTGAACCAATGACGATGCAGTTACACTGCGTTATTGAAAAGGCTTCAGTAGCGTGGAAAAAGGGAGACTTTTCCCCCATACGCAGTACTCGTTCCATATCTCAGGGAACCGAGGTTACGTTAGTAACCGAGTACGATTTTCAAATAGTTGAGTCTCGGCCAAATGTCATATCATAACAAACTATACATCAATGGAAAGCTTATATATATATATATATATATTCAGCTTTCAGATGATGTATAAATCTTAATTTCAAAAAATTGACCCTTATGACTGGTTTTGTAGTCCAGGGTCACATATAACAAACAAACAAAAAATAAATAAAAAAATTAATTAATTAACAAATAACAATATATAATATATAACAATATAAAATATTATGAAAGCAAAAAGCACTAAACAAGACCAATAACCTTGATTTATTAACCCATTAAACACAGTATACCCCATTTCCCCATTATATATGTACAACTATATTTGCCGCTTGGACTTTTGACTAAGTATACAAAAAACTATAGATCTCTTGTAAGATTTGTTTTGTTTGGTTGATTCTAGAGACCCTCATGATTACATATATATGTCAACAAAAAAATTCTTAATATTAACATGAAAATTAATTTTCTTTGGGAGGGTTTGCCTTTAATATGCTTCCTGGAAGTAGGGGTTGGAAGTTGACACCCCCATGTCACAGGAAGGAAGTGAATATCTTTTTTTTGTTCTTGAAATCCTTTATTTGGATGTTTTCTTGCATGTCACTGAGAAATAAAACATGGAAAACATCTAGAAAAAAAAAAAAACTTACAAAAGGAAAATGACAACCATACACTGCGGCAACATAGTTGCCGGTGGGCTAAAATGGGTTAATTTAATTAAAGGTGCCATAGAATTAAAAATTGAATTTACCTTGGCACAGTTGAATATAGGGCTGGGCGATATATTGAATGCTTTTGTCACGCGCATTTCGTCAGTAAAGCCGGTTCCCTGATTACCGCTAAATCGCCATCACCTGCTTTCAAATGGAGCGCCATTTAATAGACAGAGCCGTAGTTCACTGAAAAGCCACGCAATATCGCGTTCAATATCGACGGCGATTTCATTCGATATGAACGCGATATTGCGTGGCTTGTCAGTGAACTACGGCTCTGTCTATTAAATGGCGCTCCATTTGAAAGCAGGTGATGGCGATTTAGCGGTAATCAGGGAACCGGCTTTACTGACGAAATGCGCGTGACAAAAGCATTCAATATATCGCCCAGCCCTAGTTGAATAACGAGAGTTCAGTACATGGAATGACATACAGTGAGTCTCAAACACCATTGTTCCTCCTTCTTATGTAAATCTCATTTGTTTAAAAGACCTCAGAAGAACAGGTGAATCTCAACATAACACCGCTGTTACGTAACAGTCGGGATCATTAATATGTACGCCCCCAATATTAGCATATGCCAGCCCATGTTCAAGGCATTACACAAGGGCAAAATGTCTGGATGTGCACAGCTGAATCATCAGACTAGGTAAACAATCAAGGACAATAGCAAAAAATGGCAGATGGAGCAATAATAACTGACATGATCCATGATATCATGATATTTTAGTGATATTTGTAAATTGTCTTTCTAAATGTTTTGTTAGCATGTTGCTAATGTACTGTTAAATGTGGTTAAAGTTACCATCGTTTCTTACTGTATTCACGGAGACAAGAGAGCCGTCGTTATTTTCATTATTAAACACTTGCAGTCTGTATAATGCATAAACAACTTCATTCTTTATAAATCTGATTTTATAATCAGTGTGTAACAGTGACAGTGTGTAATGTTAGCTTTAGCCACGGAGCACTATCAAACTCATTCAGAATCAAATGTAAACATCCAAATAAATACTATACTCACATGATCCGAAGCATTCATGCAGCATGCATGACGAACATTATATTATCTGTGTGAACTTTGTTTATGCACTGTTTTATAGTCGAGAGCGGGGGCAGGGAGCACGAGGATTTAAAGGGGTCACAGCCTGAATAGGCACATATTTAATGATGCCCCAAAATAGGCAGTTAAAAAAAATCTATGGGGTATTTTGAGCTGAAACTTCACAGACACATTCAGGGGACACCTTAGACTTATTACATCTTGTGAAAAAACGTTCCTGGGCACCTTTAAGTGTTTGCTTTCCAGTAGATGGCAGCAGCAATCCTCCAATTAACCCAGGCACATTTTTCATGTCTATCACTATGAATGAAATTTAGAAATGTAGATCTTTATTAAAGTGGATTTAACATAAAATTTTGCTATTTTATATAATGTATATACTTAAATTATTACAAATTGAGGCAAATAAATAACACAAAATACCATCAATCCTACAAAATTGCACAACTTTACAGTAAAATATTAAAGTAGGCTATTCGTTGTTTAAAAAAAAAAGTTACATGTTACAAAATCAATTTTACTGTCTGGTTAAGCTAGTTGGACAGAAAAATGAATATTGTTGGTCAATGTGTAATAGCATAGCAAGCAACATAAAAGTGATAGGCCCTATATTTTATTATTTGCCTACTATTACTACGATATGAGTAAGCTGCATACATGCCTTTATCTTTGCATGTTTTCCCCTCTACGTTACTTAAATCGGCCTCCGGTGGCTTAGACCTTTTGCCTTACCATAATTTAGCGTTGATTTAGAACTTGTCCCGCTGTCCCTACAGATGTCACCACATCCCTTCTTCTTGTATACTTTTGAGTGAGTTGTCTTCTCCGAGCACACACTCCGAGTCCCTCCCGACCAGGTTAATTTACCCACCTAGTGACATGATATCATTGACGTTATGTGCAAATGAGCGGTAAAAACCCAATCGCGCATTCGTTTGTTTGATTGTTTGTTTGCCATTGCCCATGTCGTCCAGGCCTAAATCAGTCACTGACTGGTTTTAAGGAAAAAGTTAGGCTACTCAGCTTAGTACATTTGGTCGCATCCACAGTTTCTAGAGCATCCATATTTTAACCCAGTGCCATGACAACACCGGCCCTCGCGGCCAAATAAACAGACCGGCCCACCGGGAATTCTCCCGGTGCTCCCGATTAGCCAATCCGGGCCTGCAGCAAGCCATATTTTATAATTGTATAAAATAATCGAGAGAAAAAAAGCACAAATATGGCTGAGATGCCAAATTCAGCGGCTGGAATTAGCTTCTGAGGTAACATGACGGCTCACAGACAGCAGCGGCAATCTACCTGTCACTCAAGCGACCACGCCCTTAATTATGCAGAACTTTAAGGCTTAATATAATTTTAAATGGATGAGTTATAAAAAAAATTCACCCCCCTCAGAGTTGTCATGAAGAGCAAAATTAGCAGTATAGACCAAAACCACAATTTGAACCAACTTGTAAACATGTTCTTTTCTGCTATAAACTTGGCCAATTTAACATGGGACTCAATGAGATTCTGCTCTCTTTTGGAGCCTGTCCCTAGCGGCCAGTCGATGAATCGCAGTTTAAGTCACTTCCGTATTGGCTTCATGAGAGACTGGGGGAGGTTGCCGCTTGATCACAGATCACATCAGGTAATGTATCTAATTGTTTTACACTCTTTGACCACCAGGTGGTATTGTGAGCAAATGAAGCCTCGAGAAATGAACCCTTTTGTGAACCACTTGGCTGAAAAGCTTCAATGCTTCATGAGGCTTCATCTCGCCATCACTACTAATCGAAGCATACATTTAAACAAATATACAAAAAATACAGTTATAACCTTCTGAATAACCCTAATGAAACATTTATGTAAACGTCTTTAATTATTAATTCAGTTTACCTGTTACCGGTGCTGCTGTAAAGATGAGGCGAATACGGAAATCCACAATGCAATAGCCTTTAATAGACAATCCAGGAATATACACAGCATCACACGTATGAAACAACAACAACAAGAACGGACAGGGAGTGCTAGGAGTGAGTCCAACTTAAAGGGAGTGCTGACGAGGAACAACAGGTGCAGAGAATCCAGGGAGATGGTGGGAAGACTGATGAGGGAAGTGCAGACAAGTGTGTGGAACAGGAGGATACTGGGAAATGGAGTCAGGGAAGGCGTGAATGTAACATTACCAAAGCAGTCCACATTTATTAGTTTAAAATGCCAACATTACCGCTCTCTGCCAAAGGAACACAACAAGCTAAGAGAACACCTAGTGTGCACCACTAATGAGTGTCCCACCAGAAACAAACCCTACATACTTTAGTTCCAGGAAGAAATTATAACTATTTAGCTATGATTAAATGTAAATGAACTATAAAAATCAGAAAACGGTTAAGATCATCAAATTAAATTTATTAGTGGCAGTTAGTCTATTTTCCACATTTGGATTCCATGATTTTTACTTAAATTAAAAAAAAATACATAAAATGTTAGCTTTTGCTTGCATGGTAGGAATCTTTGTAGTGTCTGTATACGGGTGAGGGAAACTTGCAGCAGCAATGTTCAGCAACTTTCGTGCTTCACTGTAAGGGCTATCAGTCTCAATCTAAGTTCTCAATCTGTGGGGTGGTGCCTAAAGTGGCTGCTGCTTGAACAGTCTGAGAGAGCTCCGGAGCAGGGAAATTCGATACAGCACTGGCTTGCAATTCATGGCACCATTAGCTTTCTCAAAAACCACTTCCAGCCCTTTACTGAAACTACTCAGATCACAACCCTCATTAACTCCAGACTGTCTCTGTTACTTCTGGGATTTTCCCTTTGGGAGGTTAGTTCATTTTACAGTCCATTAGGCACAAACTGCTAGAAATTTTTCGGGTTCTTTTTCTCTTTGTTAGTAGCCTATCAATGTGTAATTAGGATAATTAGTGTCTGTGTATTAGGGCTGCACCATGATTAATCAAGAAAAAGTTCACAATCTTGATTCATACATTAATGCAATCTTCTTTTCAAATTATAGTGATTTCCTTGCATGTATTTCCCTGTATTCAGATCACGCTGCATTCACACGTTCAATTATTTACTTTACAACAATCCAAGATTCTATATCTGTCAAAAGTATTGGTCACACTCACAAAGTGTAAAACAAAACACTATAAAAATACATACTGAGTTACTGAAACATTTTCTGTCATATAATTCACTTGTCTGTTCACAATGAGCTGACAGTTTTTTTTCTTGTTTCCTTTCATGTATTTTGAAGATCTGAGTTGAATTGGTAAAACTTTTGAAGATCTGAGGTAAAAGATTCTTGTTTCTGACAAAGACAATCAGAGAAATATTAATAAATATTCTGATGCATCCAAGCTTTATAATGGCAGTAATGCGTTACCAAGCTGAAGAAAGTGTCGCAATTCACATTAGAGCTTAGATTCTCTGCCCGAGCCCGAGAGCCCGGACTCGGCCCGACCCGGATATTTCCCGCCACCGTCCTCGGGCCGGGTCGGGTCGGGCCCTTGATAAAGTACGTCACGTGTCATGCGCAGCATCTCGTCCACTCGCACTCGCAGTCTCGCACGCGTGACGCATCACACCTGGTGTGCATGCTATACTATTCAGTAGCTTGAGTGCAACATGGAGCTTGAAGAAGCAAAGGAAAAAAAATTAAAACAGGAGAATTAACTTTGATTAAGTTTGGAGGAAAATCGGAGGTATGGAAACATTTTAAACTAGTCATGGGGAGTGACAACATATGTGTTGGCTTTGTCTCCTGCATTAAATGCGGCAGGCTGCTCGCCTATGACAGCAAAAAAAACCAAAAAAAAACCGGGGGCTTCTGAATAAACAAACAACGCAAGTTTACATGCTTCTTCCTTGTCGTATTATTCATTAAGAAAATAATTAATAAATGCATGCACAATTATGAACTTGATAAATGTTACAGATGTGTTTTACTATGCACAAACAAATGCCCTTCAACTTACATGTGCAAAATTCAGAATTAAATGAATGTGCTGCAATTTGTACAAAAAGAGAGTCTGTAGCCTACGTGTTTTAGCCATTAAATAAGCACATATAGTTTCAAGTTTGTTAAGTTTGTTTTGAAGAAAGATTTTCTTTAAAGTGAATTTCGTTTAGTATAAATTGTATCTTAATTTTAATACATTTTTCATCAACCAAATTGCCTGGATTTAATACATAAAAAGCAATATAGCAGACAATATAATAATGACATGGAGGCGCCGGCGCGCCGCGGTCATACTTACACCATTTGAAACTCGTAACGCAAGCTGTCACCAAATTTACAAATGCTTGGTTGTTGAATCTTGCTTGTTGCTCACACACATACTATGTTGAAATAACAATATGTTGAAGTAACATTAATAATAATTAATCTTTAAGAATATTTGATAGAATGCTGAATGTTGTACTTGTTCAATTTAATAAAATTAAAACTTTAATTATGATAATTAAAATAATTGAATATTTAAAATTGAGTGACCAATTTTTGCTAATTTATTAATGGTTTATATATATATATATATATATATATATATAAAACTGCGCAGCTCCCCCCGTAGCCTAAATGATCTAGCACAGCAGCACCTGCGTTAAAAAAAAAAAAAAAAAAAAATCTGGCGCCGCCCGTGGTTATAACGGCCAACATATTAAAAATGGTCGGGTTTAAATCGGGCTCGGGCTCATAACTACGGTGAACGTGTCGGGCCGGGCCGGGCTCGGACACAACGTGCTCGGGCTCGGGTAGGGTCGGGCTTGATTTGTTGGGCCCGATCTAAGCTCTAATTCACATCCATTCATCATGAACATATTCCACACGGCTCTGGAGGTTTAACAAAGGCCTTCTGAAGCGAAGCAATGTATTTGTGTAAAAAAATATCCATATTTATTAAGTTATGAAGTAGAATATGTAGCTTCCGCCAGACCTTCCGTTTTCTTCAAAAAGCTCATGCTGAAGCCTTGCCGAGTCCAACGATACCTAACATGCTTGGTTTCAAATTATTGTTTGTGTGTTGTGGTGATTTAGCGCTTAAAAAACAATTGCAAATATCTTAGAAACTGTTAGTCCGATCAAGACAAAACCAGCGTAGGAAACACAGAACCTAAGCTAGTTAAGTGTATGCAAATACCCAAATGTAAAGATTTTTATAGGAAGTGGAAAAAAAAACAAAAACAAAGTCATCCATGGGTCATTTTTTATGATCTCATACATATAAATGTCTCCAAAACAAAATGAGATATTCTCACCAAATTTGAGACACAGATGTATGAACTCACTCTGAGGACACATAAAAAATGGTGGGATTGTGCCTCTTGGTGGCGCTATAATTAAACAAAACATGATATTGCCATTAACAACAATACAGTATTATGATATAAAATGCTTTATTATATGAAAGCTTTGTTGTTCCATTACAAAACTCAGTATGTGTCATCAGCACCATGCTCTGAAGTTTCTCAAATGGTTTCGAGATCTTGTGGTCAAATGTTGTAATAACATTTTTTAAAATGCTAATAGCTTTATATAAATGTGTCCTATTGTAATGAGACTGGTCTTAATAGGTTTTGTGGGTAATGTTGAGAACAATGATGCCAATTTTGCCAAAGTCAGCAAACATTTGTCTCCACCACTTTGATTTTCTCTAAAATCACACTTTTTCAGTCTCCTCCTAGACTGTTAGTCCAATTTCCACCAAAATCGTATTGTATCATCTTCAGACCATGCTGGCAACAAGTTATGGATTTCATGCTGATAGACAAAACCGTTTTCGTATACCGCAGCAACAAATTAGGCATGATGCCAAAATGACTGTTGAGTCTGTATCTCTGCAATGCTTTGACATATTGACACCAAACTTTGCGATTGTCATCGTCACCTCACTCTGACTATATCGCATGAATTTGGTCACAGCGGCACCTATTGGTGGAAAGTGATATACCAGTAAATCTTTATTATTGACTGTATTTTTGAATTTTCAGCTCTTTTGCCTAAAATTATCTTAATAGGTCTTTTAATTGCTCACTGTTGCAGTTGCAATGGCTGGCTTGTTGTGCCGCTTTTGTGCTTGGCCCTGTAAATGCTGCTTGCAGCTTTAATTTTATTTATTATTGTTAACATTCTATTGTTTATGTTCAACAGCTTACAGATTTTAATTCACTTTAAGGGATCACATTTAAAGGATTAGTTCTCTTTCAAATTAAAATTTCCTGATAATTTACTCATCCCCATATCATCTAAGATGTTCATGTCTTTCTTTCTTCAGTTGAAAAGAAATTAAGGTTTTTTTTATGAAA
This sequence comes from Culter alburnus, assembly GCA_028476615.1. Lineage (NCBI taxonomy): Eukaryota > Metazoa > Chordata > Actinopteri > Cypriniformes > Xenocyprididae > Culter > Culter alburnus. The sequence continues at coordinate 6,716 of JAOTNS010002365.1, read as the reverse complement.
ACATTCCAGGATTTTTCTCCATATAGTGGACTTCAATGTCCTCCAAATGGTTGAAGGTCAAGATTACAGTTTTATTGCAACTTCAAAGCGTTCTACATGATCCCAGATGAGAAATAAGGGTCTTATTTAGAGAAACCATTGCTCATTTTCTAAATTTTTTTTTTAAATTGTATACATTTTAAAGGGATAGTTCACCCAAAAATGAAAATTTGATGTTTATCTGCTTACCCCCAGCACATCCAAGATGTAGGTGACTTTGTTTCTTCAGTAGAACATAAATGATGATTTTTAACTCCAACCGTTGATGTCTGTCAGTCTTATAATGCGAGTCAATGGTCACACAGTTTATAAGAGTCAATAAACATGCACAGACAAATCCAAATTAAAGCCTGTGGCTTGTGACGGCACATTGATGTCCTAGGACACGAAACGATCGGTTTGTGCGAGAAACCGAACAGTATTTATATAATTTTTTACCTCTAAAACACCACTATGTCCAACTGCATTCAGCAATTGCTTGGTGATGTCTGATCGCGCTCTGACAACGGCAGTGATGTCTCGCACATATACTTCAATGAGTGCTAGACATCACTGTCGTTGTCAGAGCGCGATCAGACCTCACGAATCGAGTGATGAATGCAGTTGGACATAGTGGTGTTTTAGAGGTAAAAAATGATATAAATACTGTTCGGTTTCTCGCACAAACCGATCGTTTCGTGTTTTAGGACATCAATGTGCCGTCACGAGCCGCAGGGTTTAATTTGGATTCGTCTGTGCATGTTTATTGACTCTTATAAACTGTGTGACCATTGACTCGCATTATAAGACTGACAGACATCAACGGTTGGAGTTAAAAATCATCATTTATGTTCTACTGAAGAAACAAAGTCACCTACATCTTGGATGCGCTGGGGGTAAGCAGATAAACATCAAATTTTCATTTTTGGGTGAACTATCCCTTTAACCATAAATGCTCATCTTGAACTAGCTCTCTTCTTCTTCTTCTCTATTAGAATTCCAGCAGTGTAGACACTGCTAAGTGTATTACTGCCACCCTCAGGTCAAAGTTTGAACTAAATTGTCATAGACAATATGCTAGTGCAAGTACATAACAGTTTATGGTTAAAACGTATATAATTTTAATTTTTTTTTAGAAAATGAGCGATGTTTTCTCTAGATCTAGATCTGGGATCATGTAGAATGCTTTGAAGCTGAACTGTAATTTTGACCTTCAACCATTTGGAGGCCATTGAAGTCCACTATATGGAGAAAAATCCTGGAATGTTTTCATCAAAAACCTTAATTTCTTTTCGACTGAAGAGAGAAGGACATGGACATCTTGGATGACATGGGGGTGAGTAAATTATCAGAAAAATTTTAATTTGAAAGTGAACTAATCCTTTAAGTGCAAGGGATCACATTTAAGTACAACACTTTTTTTTTCTTACTTGAGTGTGATAAATGTTTCTGCCCCTCTTCCGATCTCCAGGGTCACCGTAGGTGAGGTAGGTGTCTAATGGTTATGCGCATTACATTTGTTTTAGTGTTTATAGTATTGGTTCATTCAACTTTTGAAGTTGTTGCTGTGGTCGTTCCTTGTAGTACGATCAAAGTTCGTATGGAAGGAAGAGGACAGGGTCGGCGGTTAACTGCTGACTGAGCTTTATTCAATAACTCAAAAATGTTCAACAGAAAGACTGTGCAACGCACAACAACAAAATAAATATTCCACAAAGGGCTTCACTCCAGTCTCGGTATACACAAACCACAAAGGGCTTCACTTCAGTATTGTTCTCGTGACCAGCGTCTCAGTCAGCAGTTCCCCTCTCTCTCACACACTCCTGCTTCTCGCGGCATCTCCGCGCCAATCACTGGAATGAGAAACAGGTGTTCGTGATTTACATTTAACCCGCTCACTTACCAAGCATCTCCTGATGCTCTCTCCCGTTGCAGACCTCGCTGAACCACGCCCCCCTCGCCACATTCCTGTTAAAGGGTTAGTTCACCCAAAAATAAAAATTCTATTACTAATTACTCACCCTCATGTTGTTCTACAGCCGTAAGACCTTCGTTCATCTTCACAAATTAAGATATTTTTGATAAAATCCGATGGCTCAGCGAGGCCTCCATTGACAGCAAAATAATTAACACTTTCAGATGCCCATAAAGCTACTAAAGTTCATGTGACTACAGTGGTTTAACCTTAATGTTATGAAGTGATAAGAATACTTTTTGTGCACCAAAAAAACACAATAACGACTTTATTCAATAAATATTAAGTGATGGGCAATTTCAAAACACTGCTTCATTAAGCTTTGAAGCTTTACGAATCATTTGTTCCGAATCAGTGGTTCGGAGCGTGTATCAAACTTGTAACACTGTCACATAAAATACATGTTTTACAGCTCTATTTATTACAATGATTTTATGTATGATAGAGTTTTAATTGGTTTACATGTTTTTATAGTCCATTTTTATTCCTCTTACTTTTTTAATGTGTGTATGTCTTTAAATGTGTATGGGTCTGATCACATGACAGGAACCAGGAAGTAAACCAGTATAAAGGAGGCAGCATGGCAAACAATCAACCCTCTCATTACAAACGTGATCACCTGCGAGCTGGACTGTGGAGTTACATTTTATGGACTTACCTTTCCAGCACTTCACATCATCTTCACTTGGATTAACACTTCCGTGGACTTTGTAAATACACCGGTGGACACTTTCACATTGGGACTTACATCACGCTAGGATTCTTATGGACTGTTTTAGGGTATGGACTCCACACTTTTAACAGCCTAAGTTATTGTAGTTTTATTGTGTTGTTTTTAAGTTCCATGTGAATATTGTAAATTGAAAGGGGGATTCTGGAATCCACTGCCGCTTCAATATATATCTTTTAAGTTATTAATTAACATTTATATTTCTGTTAAAATATTTGAATGACTTCTTCAATGTATGTTAAAGCATCTATTTTCCTCTGTACCTCTCACTGAGAAAAAAGAACATGTTATCAGTATGTTTTGGGAAAGTTTCCTGCTCAGAGCAGATCTCAGATCAACTTCAGCCTTGAAGAAGCTGTGAATCGTGTATGTGCGCTAAGTGTTTTGTGCAGGTCCCTTTGTACTGGACAACTGGCATTCTGCTTGAGACCAGCAGACACCATGTCATGACCCCAAAAGGACATCCGGTACCTAAATCCAGGGTCCCCCTCATCATCACCGTGACAAAGGGAGATATGCTTCTTACTATCTGTCCACATGTGGAAAATTTCTAATCTTGTCTATTTTTCTTAGCCAATCAGAATCATTCAACCTGAAGTAATGACGTAGTTAGTTGACTCTAGAGTAGTTAGAGTATAATTGTTGTGAAAATGTGAATGTATGCAGAGCGGCCTACGAACTTCTTGTGAGACCTGAAGCTGACTTCTGCTGATGAAACTGCAAACTATTCTTCAGTAAAATTTCTTCGATTGATTGTATCTCTGACTCTTGGTCTTTCATTCAACATATCTGGTCAAGGGTCCTAAAACTGTTCGTTCCCCAACAAAATACACCTTATTTATCCATTTCTGTTGTCTGTCTCATCCTTTTAAACACTCCAAACCTCTCACACAACATAATCTGACCCCAATTTTAATTAATGTAAAATCGACCTATTGGGCCGATCGTTACAAACTAACAAAGTTTAACATAATCTTTTTACATTCACCTAGTTTAAATGCATTTTGCTTGTCGTGCACAAAGCCTCCGGGGTGGCGGCGGTGGCAGGGCTTTGGCTTGCAGCTATATTTTGATTTTGTTTCCCTTAGTTCAATTATCATTTTCTATTGTGTGTTTTTAGTGGAACATTTGTGAAGGCATTCGAACATCCTGATGTTTGTTGATCCGTGGATTTGATCTTCCTCAGTTCATGCAATAGTGGGACGCGCTGCTGTTTTTCTTAATTTGGTTAACTTTTTTTGTGTAATTATATTATGATTGTGTGTTTTATTATTTTTGTGTTGGAGCTTTGGTTTGATCAGTTTGAATCGGGCCATTTAGGCCGAGTTTGTAGCATGTCCCCCATCTAAGTCATTCTTATTGTGTAATCTTAGGTTTATTGCCAGCGAGGTAGGATGCTGTTAGTAACTGATGATTTGTGTAGCATAATGTATTTGTACTGGACTCACTCTTTTTTTCTAGTTTGAGCCAAGACTGAGTGTGGTAACGGGGAGGCTAGTCACCTGGGTAGAGCACAATGCTGTGTGTTTGGAGTACCAGGGGCCTCATTTATAAAACTTTGCATAGATTTCATCCTAAAAGTGTACGTACGCGTAAAAGCTAAATTCTGCAAACGCACAAAAAAATTCAGATTTATAAAACCATGCGTACGCCAGAACCTGCGTACAAATCCCTTTATAAATCCCAGTCAGCGAAGATTGTGCGTACGTGCATCTCCACCCTGTCTCCTCCCCGAAATCACCATATATGGAGCTTACAACGCCTAGTTTTTACTATGCATAACCTCATCTGCATATCATTTCCATGCACGTTCCCATCCACGTGACACTATGGTTAACACCGTCAAAGGTACAAGACATTAGAAAAATTAGATATGGACTATAAATGCAATTTGTGCCATACACTACATTGATAAAAAATCATCCAATATCCTCCTTTATGTTTTAGAATAAATATATCAAAATATCCATTAAAACAAAATTGTATAAAATACTTCAGATAAAGGTTTTAATATAGAGTTGATTTAATCATTTCCACATGCCAAATAGTATTTGATATTTTTAAACAATTCAATTAAATGTATGCAGTTTTTCTGATAAGGTGAACATACCTTTTAGGAAGTTTATAGGCTATTTTTTAGTGGAAACGTATAGGCCTACTTATTTATTGCAGTGTAATTGTCTGTCTCGGCGCGTTACTGACAAAGTATTTTAAAAAAGGAAATGTGCAATCTTACCGTTTTTCCTCAAATTATATCCTTCAAATACAGTGGTAACTGTTTGAAGATCCTTCACACGACATCAACACCTCCTGCAGCTGTGCTTATACAAGATATTCAACTATTCAAACTGGACAGCGGACCGTTCGACCACCGAATCCATAGTGTCTTCGATATATCCAAGTTAAGTGTGCATCACTGATCATCGTTCTTCCTCGCTAAAATCTTTTGTCATAACATCCAGTTTTGCTTAAGAGGAATTATTGTGCACATATCCTCGCTGTCATTGAAAACAGCGTGTCACAGAAACTGATCGAAAGCTGCACATCTGCTATCTAATTCAATTCATTTTGTTTAAATGTCCCGTTTTTTCGTGTTTTTTTGAAGCTTTGCTTGTTTATAGTGTGCAATAACAGTGTTTCATGTTTGCGTGTAAAAAAACCACAGTATTTTTCACATAATTTACTTATCTGTATACCGCTGTTTCCCACTGTCATAAAAACGGGCTGATGACTTCCTTGTTCTATGACGTCCCTCTTCAGAATACGTAACGAGTTCTGATTGTCCAGCGGTTCCTGTGTTTGTGATTCAGCAGCTCTGAGCGCACCCACGCACCGTGCCCGGAAAATTCACGCCTCTTAACCATAACGTGGAGATGCATGCGCTCATTTATTTGTAAACATGTCTTTATTTACCCTATCATTTTGGCCGGAATCAGACCCGGTGATTGACTGCGGGATGAAATAACAGCGTGTTTCGACGACATGGCGACAAACACACTCTACAAACGCAACTCTTGTGTATTCCTGTGGCGGAGGTTAGTCAAAAAACTGTTTTTAGTGACTTCCATAAGAAGGAAGTAAGGGATGTAGTCCAACTGGCCGTTCGATGTAGGCGACTTCTGTTAAATAAAATATCTCGCTTGGCATTGACTTTTGAGCTTTAAATTTTACAGATTTTATTTATACTCGAACAACAAATTACAACACTCCTAAAGTTTGAAACATGGGATCACGAAGAACGGGACCTTTAACTTCTCCGTAATGATTGCATGATGTAATTTCAGTGCTTATCACCATTAGTGAAAGTGTAGCCTATATTAATGTAAATCAAAATGAAAACGTGAGTTTCCATGCAAGTTTAAATCATTCTTTTATTTATTTAAATTCTTATTGTGAGACATGCACTGTATTTGTGATTATGACTCATAGGATTTAAAGAGGTTTTCCTTCATCTGCCATCCGTCCCTCAGCTCACCATCGGTGTCGCAAATTCCCTTTGTCTTCAAAATGTGCGTATACGCATATGGGTCAAACTTTGCGTGTAGGTGCGCATATTTTCCCGTCAAGTTTTTCTTTATAAATCCCACCTTTTGCGCAGGAACTGGTAGAGCTGTAGTCAAGTCCACCTTTGTCGAGTCCAAGTCAAGTCCAAGTCCAAAAGGTTCGAGTCCAAGTCAAGACGGAGTCCAAAGAGGTTCAAGTCCAAGTCCAAAAGGTTCGAGTCCAAGTCAAGTCCGAGTCCAAATGAGACAGTCAAGACAGCGACAGAAAAAAAAAAGAATTCTCTTCAAGACCACGTACATAACTATTGATAATTTATGTGATGCAAGAGACAGCATATCTTCTATTCTAAGATAATCATTTTGCATTATTATTTTTTGCATTATTTGTTTTTAAATTCACTACAACTGTGGTTCTCAAACATTTTACAGTCGCGTACCCCCTGAGGCATTTAACATTCTTCTGCATACCCCCTCTCACACCTTTTCCTTT
>JAOTNS010002364.1:0-29880 GCA_028476615.1 Culter alburnus | reverse complement strand
GAAGCACAGTGAATGCCTCTGTGTTTACATCCGAATGCGGCTCAGTATTGCCAAGCTGTACACTAAATGCTTTCATTCAACCATTCAAAGTTATCACATTTACATGAATTGTGGGTGTTCTAAAGCATAACTGGTCACAGTAGTATGTGGGACATGATATAAAATGTATGCAGTTAAAAGATGTTTGATAAGTCCATTTCAAATTGTTTGGAGCAGTTTTTTTTTTCAGTCTTTGTGGGTTTTCTGTAAAGTTAGGTCACTCAGAGAAACAAAAGAGCCTGCATTCTCTCTCTGTCTCTTTTGATCTGGAGATCAAAGACCCTTTATCATCTTCTTGGTGACCATTTGGATTGTCACAAATAGCTTCAGTTGGTCACTCTCCTTTGTCAGGAAACATGGGTGTCATAAAAGAAATTGGCAAGGGTTTTCCTGTAGACTGAGTTTGGGTTTCTGGAATTATGTTTTGAAAGAATCATCTGAATAATTCATTTGTCTGGTTCGTCCACGGTTCCTACATACAGTAGCTAGAAGTTGGTCACCCTTACTAAGAAAAATGTCTATTACATAAGTAACACCTGCAATTATTAGTGAAATGACTAAGGTAGAAAGGTCGGGGAGTACATGGGAAAGAGGGCCCCCATAGATGAGATCATGGAAAATAACTGTAGGGGTGGATCTCACACTGTAAACAGATAAGAAAAATGTATTAAAAATGTGATCAAGCTGGCTTCCGGTCTGGCGCATAGATACGAGCTCCCGACTACAAAGTTGATTAACCCTACATACCTAACTCGAAATTGGGAAAAACTGAATTCAATGAGACAGGGTATTGTTAGGCATAAAAGATGCCCAAAAAACAAAAGAAAAGTACGTTGAATAATACTGATCGACCTGTGGAAGATGAAGACATATCGTCGCAAGCTAGTAGCAACATGGAGGACGACGTGCAACAGGACGCTAAAGAGAAAGATAATGCCAAGTGCGACCAATACTGAAGGAACTACGCGATTTTAGAAAAGATAATAAAAGAACAACTTATGCGGTGAGAGAAGATTTGAACAGTATTGCTAAAAGAATGGACGAGGCAGAGGAACGGATCGACTCGGTGGAGACCCGATTGCAATCTGGAACTGCTAATGGAGTTAGCAAAACGTCAAGCTGAAGTTAACATCAAGTTGATGGATTTAGAGGGGCGTCACGGCGTGACAATGTCAGAATATACGGGGTGATCGAGGGCCCCGAGGACAACGCTACATAATTATTTTGTGGAGACTTTACTCGAGAAGGCCTGGCTCCCCGCCAACAGCGCGGGGAATTGATCGCGCATGGCGCTAAGCCGATGGAGCTCCCACTAATTCGTGGAGTTTGCCAGTTACCGTACAAGGAGGGATATAATTAAACGAGGGCAAGCGAAAGGGTTTGAATTCCAAGGAAAAGGGTTCACTTAGACAACGATTACGCCCAGAGGTACGAGGAACGAAGAGAATACGCAGCAGCAAGGTGGCGTTACGAGAGATAAACGATTCCAGCCGGTCCCAAGTTGAGAGTACACTACAGCGGCGGGGACGTACAACTCGGCACAGGAGGCAACGGAGGATATGGTGAAGAGGGGGTTGCAGGTGAATTTAATTAAAAAATCCCGTCTCCATCCTGGAAAGAGTAAACCAGCGACTTGGCGACAAGCGGCGAAAAGGGGAGAAAAGGCGCTATGCAGCGGGCTTAAAGAGAGACTTCAGGCATTTGACCAGGGACAACTCTGTATGAGCGCCTTTTGCCATATTGATGACGTTCGTATAAGAGTATACTTGCACTAAATTTATGTACATACGTCCTGGTTATGGTACTCTGATTCAAGTTCAATAAAAAAAAAAATAAAAAAAAACATGGGCATGTTATTGCATTAGTAGTCGGGGGAAATATTTGCACCAGACCAATTAATCCCACGAATTTCATTATTGGCCAGGCAGAAGAGGGGACCATCCACAAGGAGACCGAGCGTTCTATCCCCTACCATGGCCTAATAAGCTACATTTGAGTGTATACAAGAAACGAGGGTAGATTTGTTTTGATTAGGATTTCTACAGGGAACCATGGTCGATTATTAATGTGTAGCCCCACCTGTTTCGGAGTGGAAATTTTTAAATATCTTGAATTGATTACGGTGGAGGCAAAGGCACTTTGATCCTGGGGAGAGCTTTCCTCCTTAGATTCAATCCTCGAATATTTAGGGAAATTTTAAAAGACTTGGGGCTTCAGGATGTTTGGAGGAGTGAAGAAGGGACTTTTTTTTCTTGGGACCCACATTTTGAGTTTCATAGATTTTTTTTTTTTAGGTTCAAGATCTTTGAATAGAGGGATTATTAATTAAAAATCTATATGGAATAGTATTGCTTAGTTTAGAAAAGTGAATTTTTGGACTGAAGGGGATAAAATTTATTGAAAAGGGGAATTTAAAAATTATAATTTTAAATGGGAAGATTGGATTTAGCGCTAATTTTAAAACTGAGGAAGACAAACTTAGGAACTACAGAAAATAGAATTAATCAATGAACATAAAAATTGAAAAACGTCTGTCAAAGTGAATTTTTTTTAAGGCAGAGTACTACGAAGCTGGAGCAAAGCATCCAGACTATTGGCTTATAAATTAAAGAAACAAGAATTAGAAAATACCATTCACAAAATAAGAGACCCCCAAACAAATAATATAGTTTGTAAATTGGACACTATCCAACAGGCCTTTTTTATTTTACAGCCAATTGTACGCTCAACCCAAAGTGGATGAAAAATGTATGTCAGATTTTCTTGATAAAACAATTTTGCCCAAAGTAAGTGAAGACCAGAACAAATTTTTGACCTCAGAAATAACAGAATTGGAAATTAAAAAAAAAACGATTTCAAACTCTAAATCTAAGAAAGCACCAGGGCCAGACGGCTTCCCCTCGGAATGGTATAAGGAGATGAAAGATCTCTTGATTCCGATTTTGAAAACCTCTTTTAATTATGTCTTGACAACTGGAATAATACCTCCCTCATGGAATGAAGCATCTATTTCCGTGTTAGCTAAAGATGGAAGGGATAGTTTGGAGTGTGGAAGCTATCGCCCTATTAGTGTGCTTAATCAAGATTATAAAATATTTATATATTATTTCTAAAAGCTTGAAAATATCTCCCTCAGATAGTAAGCTTAGATCAAATCGGTTTTATTAAACAGCGACAGACACAGGATAATATTCGTTGAACATTGCATATAGTTGATCATGTAGTTAAAAATCAAAGTAAGATGTTATTGATAAGCCTCGATGCAGAAAAGGCATTTGATTGGGTTAATTGGACATTCTTGTACAAAGTATTAGAAAAATTCGGATTCCACCAATCATTCATAGAAATAATTCAAGCCCTATAAATCTCCAAAAGCGAGAATTAAAGTCAATGGAGCTCTCTCAAAACCATTTGAATTAGAAAGAGGAGTGAGGCAGGGGTGTTCAATAAGTCCGTTATGCTTCGTTATGTAAACCTGAAGCCCCTATGCCAGAAAATAAATAAGGATATTAGGAGATGGGATTTACTTCCAATTTTGAACTTTGAATCACACATTGATACGGTTAAAATGAATATTTTGCCAAGGCTGCTATATTTGTTTCAAACACTTCCAATCGCTATTACCGACAAGCAGTTCAAAGACTGGGACAAATTAATCTCAAAATTTGTTTGGCAGGGTAAACAGTCCAGGTTAAAACTTCAAACCCTTCAATTAGCAAAGGATAAGGGGGGTCTGTCTCTGCCCTGTTTTAAAGACTATTACACATCAGCCCAGTTGAGGATCCTGATATGTTGGTGCAACATAGATTACCATGCTAGATGGAAAGAAATAGAATTAAACATGTCTAATGATCGTCCAATTCAATCTATACTTGGAGACAAAAAATTAATTAAGGAGCAGATCGAAAGAGTCAATCAGTGGATTTCTTTACCCTTAAAACTTTGGTTAAGATTTATACATAAAAACAACTGGCAAGAAGAGATTAAAGTATTGAGATGGGTGGCTCATGATCCTGATTTTTTACCCAATAATTAGATGGAACATATAAAGGCTGGCCTGGGCTAGGCATAACGTCCTATAGTGTATTTTTCAGTAAAGGGTCTATAAGAGACTTTCAGTCAATCAAGAGACAATATCAGCTAGATAACAATGACTTTTTTAGATTTTTGCAAGCCCGTCATCACATACAAGGTTTCATGATGAGAGAAAAATGTCTTTGATTTACCTATTCTTAAGATTTTCATCAAGGCTTATGAATCTGAGCCTGGTCTAAAATTGATTTCAAGGATTTACAAGGACCTCCAAGAGGTTAAAAATAAAAATACGGTTAGTATTAAACAAAAATGGGAAAGGGATTCAAATCTCTCAATATCTGATGACATTTGGTTAAAACACTGTGAATTTCAATGGAAAATCACCAGTTCAAATTCATGGAGGTGTTTGGATGGAAGAGCCTGTGCAGATATTTTATTACTCCCGCACAAGCTCTCGGCACCTCAAGTTGTTGGAGAAACTGCGGGGTCCAGGGGGTGAGCCATTTTCACTTGTTTTGGTCATTTCTGGACTACAATCCAGGCTGAGTTGTGCTCAATCTTCAAATGCAAATGACAGTTAATTGGGACAAACTATATTTGGCTTTTGTACACAGTAGACACGAATAAAGAGACCAAACGTATATTTTGTATGTTGAGTTTAGCAGCACGGAAAGCTATCACAAAGAAATGGTTGATTCCAAATCCCCCAACATTAGATGACTGGCATCATATTGTATATGCAATGTTTAACATGGAGAGGATTACTTTTCAGAACAGGCTTCAAAAAGTCTATTTTGAAACATGTGGGAGAAATGGAGAGTTTATATTCTGCATAGAAGACCAGATTTGGTGTGATTCAATGCTTTTCCGTAACTGTATCAGTGTAACCCTGTAATATGTACACCCTATGTTTATTGTTCATTTTGTCTGTATATACACATGTAAAATCCTTGTAAAAAACAGAATAAAAAAAAATAAAAAAAAATAAAATGTGACCCAGCTAAGAGAGATTTAGATGTGGAACTGGCATCTCACTTTATGCTTGACAATAAAGTTAAATACTTCTGAGACCTGAAACTTCGACTCTGCGAGTTTAATTTCGAGACCAGAACTGAAGGACACAGAGACATCGAATTTGCCACAACAAGAACCGTGATGGGCCAGGCTCCACTCCCGACTGTTTGAAGTCTTTTTCATATGTGAAACTCACACATCACACTGAAGACAGCTGAAAGGCTTCTTCAGAGTGACTTTATGTGAATCAAGCCCTTTCACACAGGACGCGGCATGCGCTGCGCTCGCCGCTGGGTTCAGCGCAGTCCTTCAGATACAAAGCGATTTGCGCTGCGCTGGCCAGAGCACAGTAGGCGGAATTTTCCAAACATGTAGCGGGAGTTTTATACATAGTCACTTGATTGTTGTTCCACCTTTCGGTCAGCAGTAAAGATATGTCCCGGGCCGTGCTAAGAAGTGAGCAATAGCAATAGCCCTGCTTGTAAGAAGAAGAAAGAAAGCAGCTCTTGACAATGTCTGTCATGTCTCCATGACACAGCTTTTCTCCCGATGTCAGTATACGACCAGCAAACTTGTATTGTATAGCTGGAAATTCCAACACAGTAAATAGCTGGTCATCCATTTTGCTTTCCGATTGTTTGGATGCCCCGTTGCTATTGGTTGCGCGGGTAATCGTCACAGAGCGCAGCGGCAAAAGTTGAACTATTTTGAACTTTGACCGCGGCGTGCGCGCAAGCTGCGCTCCGCTGCGTCTGCGCTTTGGTCAACGCAGTTCTCGCGCGGCACACACCATTTAAACAAATGGGTTTTATAGCGCAGCGCATACCGCGTCCTGTGTGAAAGGGCCTTAAGGCTTCTCTTCAGTGTGAACTCTCATGTGGACATTGAAGTTTTCTTTTCGGCTAAAGTTCTTTCCACATTGTTGGCAGGTGAATGGGTTTTCTCCAGTGTGAATTCTCATGTGGACTTCAAGGTTTCGTTTCGACTGAAACTCTGTCCACACTGTTGGCAGGTGTAAGGCTTCTCTCCAGTGTGAACTCTCATGTGGACATTGAAGTTTTCTTTTTGGCTAAAGTTCTTTCCACATTGTTGGCAGGTGTAAGGCTTCTCTCCAGTGTGAACTCTCATGTGGATTTCAAGGTTTTGTTTTTGACTGAAACTCTTTCCACATTGCTGGCAGGTGTAAGGCTTCTCTCCAGTGTGAACCCTCATGTGGACTTCAAGGTTTCGTTTTTGTCTGAAAGCATTTCCACACTGTTGGCAAGTGTAAGGCTTCTCTCCAGTGTGACTTCTCATGTGAACATTAAGGCTTGCTTTTTGAGTGAAACCGTTTCCACACTGTTGGCAGGTGAATTGGTTTTCTCCAGTGTGAATTCTCATGTGGACTTCAAGGTTTCGTTTTCGACTGAAACTCTGTCCACACTGTTGGCAGGTGAAAGGTTTCTCTCCAGTGTGAATTCTCATGTGGACTTCGAGGTTTGCTTTTCGGGCGAAACATTTTCCACACTGTTGGCAGGTGAATTGGTTTCTCCAGTGTGAATTCTCATGTGGACTTCAAGGTTTCGTTTTTCGAAAAACTGTCCACACTGTTGGCAGGTGAAAGGTTTCTCTCCAGCGTGAACTCTCATGTGGACATTGAAGTTTTCTTTTTGGCTAAAGTTCTTTCCACATTGTTGGCAGGTGTAAGGCTTCTCTCCAGTGTGAACTCTCATGTGGATTTCAAGGTTTTGTTTTTGACTGAAACTCTTTCCACACTGTTGGCAGGTGTAAGGCTTCTCTCCAGTGTGAACTCTCATGTGGACTTCAAGGTTTCGTTTTTGAAAGCTTTCCACATGTGGCAGTGTAAGGCTTCTCTCCATGTGACTTTCATGTGAACATTAAGGCTTGCTTTTTGAGTGAAACAGTTTCCACACTGTTGGCAGGTGAATGGGTTTTCTCCAGTGTGAATTCTCATGTGGACTTCAAGGTTTCGTTTTCGACTGAAACTCTGTCCACACTGTTGACAGGTGAAAGGTTTCTCTCCAGTGTGAATTCTCATGTGGACTTCAAGGTTTGCTTTTCGGGCGAAACATTTTCCACACTGTTGGCAGGTAAAGTCTCTAATAGTTTTTGTATTCAGACGTCTCTTTCGTGAGGAAACCTTCTTTCTTATAGAGCAATTAAAAGATTTTTCTCCAGTTCTGAAATCATGATCTTTCTTATAATGATTTTTCACTTCAAATTCCTTCAGTTCTTGACTCTCCTCTTTCAGCTGCATTAGGTCTAAAGTAAAACAGAAACAAATACAAGTTAACCCTAGTTTATTGGCACAAAGCAACACATCTAAACCAACCAAGTACCTATTTACACCTTGTATTAAGGTGCATTTTTAGTCAATCAGATCAAAAGTAAGAGGGAGACATTCAGGTTTACACAGACAGAAGCCTGATTATAACCCCTTTTGTGGCCTTTCCAATATTATGAAAACAAAAAACATTGTAATTTAAAGATAGATTTTGAAGGAAATGGTTAAGATATGGACTTTATTTTTTAGATAACGTTTGGTTTTTATTTTTTAAGTTGTTTTGTTAGTGATGTGCTGAGTCAAAAAATAAGTAGATCTATCTGTTTCTATTAAAAAAAAATATGTTTACCTTGTAGGCAAAATTGCATAAATTCGATTTAAAACAATTAAAATGTTCCGGTTCGTAATGAAACGTTGGTTCATTATGTCAGCTACTGATGCTTATGGGGAAAAATCTGATTTTTATCTTAATACTGAAGCCTCATTGGTTAATGTCTGTCCACCTGCACAGACAAATGGCATTTCAGCCTGACAAAACAGGCATGGCGACTGCCTATTCAGAAAGAGCTTAATTGCCAGGTATGTTTACACATACTAGGAATTTGTTTTAGTGACAGAAACTTCACATTGCAACAGAGTGACAGCGACAAGACAAGACATAGATAATAAAAATAATAAAAAGAATATACAAATTTACAAGATAGACAGTGCAAAAAAAGCAAAAAACAATATACAGACAATTTGTATGTACAGTTATGATGTGTGCAAATTTGAAATGTAAATAAGTATTTTAAGTAAATAATGTATAATAGTTTTGTGTGTTCCGTGTTTGTCAAGTGTTCATGAGATGGATTGCCTGAGGGAAGAAACTGTTCCTGTGTCTGGTCGTCCGGGTGCTCAGGGCTCTGTAGTGTCGTCCAGATGGCAACAGTTCCTTTTTCTCACTCTGGATAAGTACAGTTCTTGGAGAGTGGGGAGGGTTGTACCAATGATTCGCTCAGCAGACAGGACTACCCTCTGTAGTCTTCTGAGGTCAGATTTGTTAGCCGAGCTGAACCAGACAGTAATTGAAGTGCAAAGGATGGATTCAATGATGGCAGAGTAGAACTGTTTCAGCAGCTCCTGTGGTAGGTTGAACTTCCTCAGCTGGCGAAGGAAGTACAGCCTCTGCTGAGCCTTTTTCACAATGGACTCGATGTGGTTGTCCCACTTCAGGTCCTGGGAGATGGTGGTGCCCAGGAACCTGAACGACTCCACTGCAGTCACAGTGCTGTTCATGATGGTGAGTGGGGGGAAAGCAGGGGGGTTTCTCCTGAAGTCCACGATCATCTCCACTGTCTTGAGCGTGTTGAGCTCAAGGTTGTTAAGACTGCACCAGACAGCCAGCTGTTCGACCTCCAGTCTGTAAGCAGACTCGTCACCGTCCTGGATGAGGCCGATCAGTGTGGTGTCGTCCACAAACTTCAGGAGCTTGACAGAGGGGTCTTTAGAGGTGCAGTCGTTGGTGTAGAGGGAGAAGAGCACACAGCCCTAAGGGGCTTTCCACAACCTTCAGAGCCACGCTGATTTCCATTGCATTTCCATTCCAGCATTGACACGTGTGCAAGCATAGTTGCAGAGCAAGTTAACCAATACTCATTCCTGTTATCCCTGCAGGGCACTGCATGGGATGAGTATTGGTTAGAGCCCAAGCCAGCTGCAGAGCAAGTTCACCAATACTCATTCCTCGCGACGGCCCCCCGAGGCAGCAGCAGTGTACCGGAGGGCTGAGGTGGAGCTGGAACGACTGAGGGCCGAGGCGGAGTCTGAGGGAAGGTGGAGCCCAACGGAGCCGTAGGGGTGGAGGGTCGGAGAAACTCAAACGACCCGTAAGTCTGTGGCGAAGTGCTGGCGATGACTGACCCAGGCGGAGTTGCAGGACCGAGGGAGTCCAGTGGAGCCGAACGCTCGATGGTCACTGCTGTAGACGAGGGTGGCAGGAGCAGAGGCGGAGGAGTCAGGACGATGAGTCGAGGTGGAACGACGTGACCTGAGGTTGGAGGCGGAGCCACAGGATCCCCATCGCCTGAGGCCGGCTCACAGCAGGCCCCAGGTGTAGTCACGCCACTGAGAGGAGGCTGGAGTAGAGCTGAGGGCGTGATGTGAGACAGTGAAAGCTGGGTAGCAGGCAAGGTTGTGGGCTGGAGAACAGGCAGAAAAGCAGAGGGACTAGGACACAAAGTCATTAACAGGGTTTTGGAGAGGAGGTGGGAGAGGGAGGCTGGGCAGGACTATTTCATCCAAAATGAAAATGACAGTTTCAGGAAGTACTAACTAAGGTAAGGAATCTTCTCCAAAGTCATAATCTATAGCGCTTGCCTGGAACTCACTCTCAGTGGTGGGAGTGTGGGTGGGGCTCCCATCCAACCCCTCGTCTTTCATACTGTCTCCCTCGGCGATGGTAACAGACTCACACACCTGGTCAGACACGCTGGGCTCCGTCTCCGTGGCAATGTTATGCTCAGTCGCTGGCTCCTGCATCGCCGTGGAGGCGGGCTCTCTGTCTTCAGTGGAGTTGTGCTGACTTTCCACGCCGTCAGAGGGTTCCTGGCTGGGCGTGGGAGTGGGAGTGGGACTGGCGTTGTTGTCGCAGAAACCCACGGTCATCGATGATCCACAGGACGCCAGCACCCACTCCACGTATTCAGGGAAGCTCCCTCGAGGTCCTTCCCCAGACAGCAGTGCTTTGGTGGCGGTGTTCAGGCTGGCAAACAGAAAGTTGCAAAGGCTGCTGTCCGGGAAATGTGTCGATGTAGCTAGGAACAAAAAGTCATTCAAGTGTTCCTTGAGGGAGCGGTCCTTCTGCTCAAGGCAGATTAACAGAAATGCGGGTGTGTACATAGTGACGGGGACGTAAAGAGAAACACGAAAAGACACTGAAACGGAAAACAACAAACACTAAACACGCCGCAATCTGTCTAACTGTTTTAGGTCCGGTATTCTGTTACGGTAGCTGGTACATCAAGCACACGACAAGGAGATAGAGTTATAATAAGACTTTACTAGGAGATAAACAGGAATCCACAGAAACATATACCAACATAACATGAACAATACCAGACAACACAGGACTGAAAACACAAGGCTTATATACAAGGGATAACAAGGAGGGTGATATGGAACAGCTGGGTGTGATGATTGTGGTGATCAGTTGCCATGGTGACTAACTGGTGGCGGGAAATGGAACAACAACAAGTCCAACAATGAGTCCAGAACAGAGTGCACATGTAACAATGCCCTGTTTTATAATTGATCAATGAAATTGTATAAAATACATTTTAAAGAAAATTTTCAGAGAAGAGTTCATCATTTCCACTGGCCAAATAGTATGTTAACAGCATTACACTAATCAAATTTATACTTTTTGGCAATATGGTAAACATATTTTAGGACATAATAGATTTTTAATGGAAACAGACCTTACTTTTTGCAGCGTAAATAATTGTCTGACTCGCGTCACTGGCAAAACATTTAAAAAATGAAACGTGGATATCTTACCATTTCCTCCAAATTATATCCTTCAAATACAATGGTATTTTTCATAACATTGGGAAAACCATGAAAGGGGTTACCATTACCAGAGGTTGTACAGTAGTCTACTGTGTCATCAGACCTATTCAAATAATTGTCTGACTCAGAACATCACTGATGAAACATTTTAAAAATAAAACCTATGGGCCCTATTTTAACGATCTAAACGCAAAGTGTAAAGCGCACGGAGCAGGTGCACTCAGGGCGTGTCCAAATCCACTTTTGCTATTTTAACGACGGAAAAACGGTCCGTGCGCCGGGGCGCATTTTTGAAATGGGTTGTCCCTATTCTCTTAATGAGTAATGGGCGTAACGTTCAATAAACCAATCAGAGTGTCATCTCCCATTCCCTTTAAGAGCGAGATGCGCTCGCGCCATGGCGGATTGCTATTTACATGGCGTACACGCGATGAGTCAGTTAATATATATGTGTGTGTATTGGCACGATTGTTCAATTAATTAGCCAATTTCGTTCATCATTATAAGTAGTAATAGGCTGAATTGAAAATAGGTAGCCTAATTCTAATACACGCAATGACTATTCACCATTACATTTTTATATTTATGTACACAATAATATTCTTTACACTGTAATCCTTTTGTTTTAATATTTGGCATGTTTGTGTGATGGGCATCCCTGTGTGTAATAAGCAAAGTCAACGTGCGCGGTGGACGCCCAGAGGTGCAGTTTCTACCACGCGCTCTAACAAAAAAATATTGCGCCATTGACTTTAGACTTTAAACCAGGTTTGAGTTGTTATAGCGCAGTCTATTTCAGCTCCTTAAAATAGCAATGCGCCGGCAATGCGCCTGAACACACCTCTTTTTTAGACCAGCACGCCCATGGGCGCACTAACTGGCGCAAATGCATTTACTAATTTAAGGACGTGGCGCTGAACGGGAAAACGCGAACGGCACCGGACGCAAACTAGCAAACACTTGCGCTGCGCCTTGCGTCGCATTGCGCCGGGGTGTATTATAGGGCCCATATCTTCTCTAAAAATAAAAAGTCCTTATCTTAACATTTACTTCAAATTCTTTCTATCCAATGGACTGTTCGAACACTGAGTGAGTCCTTCAGTGTCAGTCATTATACTGTCTATGTATTCAAGCAATCTGCTTAGGCTGCGAGCTTGGGGGCGGAGAGCATGAGCGTTTAACCTTGCGTCTTTATTGACCCAGGACGTCATTCACTACCCTCCTCATTCATTTTAAAGATAGACATCAACCTCCTTAGTATTCCTCATTCAATTCATTACAAAAAATAACAAGAAAAAATCATAAAATTATAAAATAATGCCTTTTTCCCATTCATATTTTGTAAAAATTGAATAGGGTCACTAACAACCCGAGGTGTGTATAAGTGTATGTATATATTTTTTTGAGATCGTGAATGGTAGGGCAGTGTATTGCCAAGAATCTGGTGATACGATACGCATCACGATATAGGGGTTACGATACATTATATTGTGATACTGTAAGAAAGGCGATATATTGTGATATTTCTTGTTTTTCTAGAAAAAGTACATAGTTTTAGAAAGAAACGTTCATAAAAGAACACACCACCATATGCAAAACCTTACAAACAACTTTTATTTAATCAATACAGCATAATTGCATTTATATCACAAATCACTATTTTGTGCAATCTAAGGCAAAATAGTAAAGTAACTGCAGGATTCTTTAGGTTCACAGTATAGCAGTTTTTAATTTGTAAACCATTTAACAACTAGTGCATAGTCCATTTCATGATTGAATATCTGTTTTATATTTAATACTGTAAAGCTGTTTGCTTTAAATCAGTCTATTGTATAAAGTGCTATTTAAATAAATGAGAATTCACTGAAGTGCTGAACAGCTGATGCAAACATGTCCACATCGCTATGATCAGATACCTTCTTTATGCTGTCACGCTGTCATTTTTGTGTGTTTTTTGTTACTGAGAGGAAAACGTGCAGTACATACTATTTTACTGAACCACTCTCTCAGCAGCACGGATGACTTTGGATATTAGTGAGCTCTCAGATGCAATGCATTTCCCGAGTTTTGGATAATAACATGGCCTATTTTGCAAACAACAGACTTTTGTCGACCTCCTTAGTGGGTTCTTTATAGTTGAAGCCAAAATGAGTCCACACTTCAGCTCTGTATACCGCGGGAGCGGAATAATACGATCGTCTTGTGAGCTGGGTTTGAGCTGAAGCTTCACAGACACATTCTGGTGACACCTTAGACTTATATTACAACTAGTGAAATAGGGTTCTAGGGGACCTTTAACTCCATTATCAAGAGTGACATATTTAATCTAAATGTGTATCAGATGTAAAACAGAGTTTAAATCATTCTGTTTACTTCATTTCTTCACTCACTCCAGAGAGTGTGTACGCACAGTCTAGAGCAGGGATGGGCAAACTCTGAAGTGTCTGCACGGTGCGCACATACAGTATTTACACCTACTTTATTTTTTATGAACCCTGATATGCGGGTGGAAAATTGCATACGCACATTTTAATGCCCATTTTGTGTGTGAGCAATACTTATAACATCAGGCCCCTGGCCTTTGATACAACAATGGATCACCCCGAGAATGAGGCGGCCCAAGCAGGCAGGGCTTCAGCTGGTGTTGTAGTGGCCGCATATGTATCAGACCAATGGGGACTACTGAGGAGGCTGCTGCCATGAGGCTCAGTAGCTTTTGAGAAGTTTTTAGGAGAAGGCCGTCCCTGACTCTGAATAACACTGCCAACATCTGAATTCTTCGGCTGTGAATAGGCAAAATCCAGGCTTGCATTCAGGCCAAGTCGAGGACTGCCCCCAGGAACGAGATTTGTTGGCTGCGGGATAGTGAGCTTTTGCTTAGGTTAAATCCTGAACCCTAGACTTTCCAAGTCACTGAGGAGCAACGATCTGTGCGTGTGTTTTTCCTCCCTCGATTGGGCTAAAAGTCCACCAATTGTCAAGGTAGTTCAGGATGCGTACTCCCATCTGTCTCAGTGTGGAGATGGACACATCCATGCATTTTGTAAATGTGCGCAGAGATCGGAACAATACGAATGAAAGGACTGTATATTGGTAAAGCACACCTTCAACGCAAATCTCAAAAACAGACTGTGATGAAGGGGCTTTATGGATATGAGAGAACTCTGTACTGATTATCCTCATCTTTTTGATTCATATATTAAACACTTTTCATGCAGTGTGTGATAAAACTGTTTGTGAATGCAAAAGGTCTGCAAAGTTTCAGTGTCCAAATGCACATAAACTGTCCACATAAGGCGACCTGCTCCATGTTAAATAAAACTGCTTTAAGAAGAACACTTGTCTTCAAATATATATTTTATATTGGTAGAGGTCGACATTTTAATCAGGATCAAATAAAACTAACCTGTTTGTTCTTCAGTATCTTCATGTTTCACGCTGAACACTTCTTCAATCTTTATGTCTTCACTCTCCTCTTTAATAAACGCCATCTTTATAATAGTGTGTCACGAGATCTCAGCTGCTTCTCCAGGAGTTTTCCTGTGTGTTTGAACAATTTGACATGTTCAGATGTGAATAATTAACACAAAGAAAATAAATCCAAAGTAGGAATCTGGGTGTGTCTCAATCAGCTCCCAAGTTCAGTATTCAGCGCACTGGTATAAATAACTCTCAAAATGGATCTTTACAAAGTGTTCGTCATGCAGCATATCAGATCATAGTATGGTGTTTATTATATGGATGTTTACATTTGATTCTGAATGAGTTTGATAGTATGTGTGGCTAACGGGGCTAAAGCTAACATTACACACTGTTGGAGAGATTTATAAAGAAAGAAGTTGTGTTTATGTATTGCAAATGAATGAAAATAATGACATGACTCTGATCTCTGTGAATACAGTAAGAAACAATGGGAACTTTAACCACATTTAACAGTACATTAGCAACATGGAGGAAACAATGGAGTTTGAGACTCACTCTAAGTCATTTCCATGTACAGAACTCTAATTATGTAACTATGCCGAGGTAAATTCAATTTCCAATTCTTGGGCACCTTTAATTATTCAAATAACATTAGGCTTGATTTCCATATGCAACTGTTTAAGTGATTTTAGTTATTAGCCTAATGATTTAAAAATTCAGGTGCAATTAAATAATGTTCTTAAGGTGGTTGAATTTTATTTTATTTTTAATAACTAATGTGTTTAAAAACTAAAATCAAATTTGTTTTAATTTTGAATGATGGTTTTGATTTTTGATCATTTAATTATTTTTTTTTTTAATGATTTCCACATGCAACTTTTGAGGTCATTTTTGTCTACCCACATGCCTATAATTTGATTTAAAAAGAAAACTTGTTTAATATAAATGCAATTTGTCTAAATGATTGAATATCTTTATAGCATTAAAATATAAGGTTTGCCTTCTCATTTTCATTTTAGTGTTAGTCTTTTAATTGTTACAGATTTCTACATTTGATTATAGTACTATTATATTAATTATATTTCAGTATCCTGAAATATTTCCAGAGCTGTTTAAAACTTTTAGCCAAGCAATATATACATTTGTTGTTTGTAACATGCTTCTCTCATGTGTAATGAAAACAGATGTTATGCTGTGTGCATCAAAAACACTAAACAGGTAATTTATTGAGATATATATCGTTATCATGAAATTAATTCATCAATTATCTCCATTTATCCTTTACTGCAAAGTGAGTTTCAATGACTTTCCAGACTTTCATGTCTGGAAAGACCTTTTAAAATTCCATGATATTCCAGAAATTCCACCTGTTGGAAATTTAAAACCAGAATTCAGGAGCTCATAAACTAACAAATAGTTAAATATTTCAAGAGGGTTACCAAAGGTTTAGAGTTAGGAGAAATATCAATTACATTTAAACGATTAAATTAATAAATATTACTGAAAATAAATATAAATATATAATTGAATAAGTGCTATGAAAACAGTCTCGCTCCTGAAATGCAGCCTATGGTGTTGCTTTTCAAGAGATTCAAAACACTGAGTGAACCATTTGACAAGTATTTGATTCAATTGACTCGTAGTTTCGAAAGCTCCGTTCCTTTCACAATTTTACCGAATTCGTGTTAATGATGACTGATGCAGGAAAGAGCTCGAAATGAGACGCAGCTTTTCTGTTACTGTGCGAACGCGCTTTACTCACACAATTTTTACTCACTTTACTTGCTTTAATAATCAATCGCATTGCTTGTGAACCAATAAAACTGTCTGAACGGACGATATCTGTTTGAAAAATGTGATGCTTAAATCCACAAACCTTTCTTCAGCCGATTCACAGCAGATACAGCATAGCGTGGCGCAGCCTTATGACGTCACACCCACCACCAAAATAAAAGTCCTGGTCACAAAAGTGCAAAGAAATTTAGGCTACATAAAAGACACATATGTAAAGACGTGAAATATAGTGAAAACATGTTTAACCCTCTACTGCACACCTTATGATAGACCTATAGAAAAAAAAATTTGACTCTTTTTCTTTTCTTAATGGCTTAACTTGAAGTGCTTTAAAAAATGGAAAAGATTATTTTAAGGTACTTTATGATATAACAACATACAATAGTGGAAAACTTAGAATAAGTGTAAGGTATATAGTTCACATTTTCCTCAGAAATGTGTTTGTATTGAATCACTGGTGCTATTAAGTTCAGTAATATACACCTTATACTTATTTCCAACATCTTGTGCTTTGATTATTTCATTCTCTTTTGCTCATAATGCTTTATATTCTTTGAATTTCATTACGTTTTTCATGAATATATTAAAAATGCATGTAACAGTTAAAAACAAATATATACATATCATCATGTATCATAAAACATTGACATAAACCAAAATATTGCAGTTCCATGAAAATTCAACATTACGCAATCTTATGAGAGGAAGGTTATGACATGAACCCCCCCATAATCCTTGAAACTTCACCTTTTCTGTATGAAACTTCACAAAGCAGTTTTTCAGAGGTGAGGCAAGGTACACATCACATTTGGTGCACTTCACCCTAACATACACTTACAGCCACTTGCACCTGCCTTTTTGAGACACAATGGTAGGCCAGTGGTTTGGTCTGGTCCAGTAGTACAGGCTGTGGTGGCAGTTGGCAGGCAGATCTCTGATTGATTTAATCCATAATACAATGTCATGGCAGTCCTTGACTACGACTAATCAACATTATATCACTACATTATGTTGTTATTGTTACAGCTTAACAGACTGCAGCTGGCTTTTTTCTAGCTAGCTAACCTTTTAATAAAGTCATTCCATTATTGCGCAGTGTTGCCATATGCCAACACAGACATTTTATCGATTTACCCAAAAACTCATTTCATAAAACTTTTTTTGAGTGGTGAATATGTCCTCTAGCTTACCTGAGATGATGTTAACAATTTTTTTGTGAATGTGACAGGGCGGGTCCTTGTTTGGTTACTGACGTTTTAGTTTGCTTTCAGCAACTACCGACAAGAGACGGCAGTCTGTCAGGAATCGCGCCATAGAAAAAAAATAAATTGCATGTTTATGTGACTTAAAGGTGCAATATATATTTTCGCAGTAAAATATCCAAAAACCACAAGCCAGTGTTATATATTTTGTTCACTTGAGTACTTACAATATCCCAAATGTTTCCAACTATTTGTAAATCATGAAAAAATTGCAATTTCATCCAAGGCTCCGGGACGTGTGAGGGTCGCCTGTCAATGGCGTCATACACCCTCGGTTTCCGGTTTTATTTAGTAAAACCATGGAAACACCAGACGCTTTAACATATTACACGTTTTATTAGACAAAATTATTTGTATTAACAGTAATACATAATTTTCTCCATCATACAATACGTTTTAAAATTAATTGCATGCCATTTATTAACACAATCATCCAGTATTTAATATGATATTGTAAAATCGATCTATCTTACTGCAGTGTGTAACAGTGTCACAGCAGCCGCCGAGCGAACGCACAGAGTACGTTATAACATCATTTTCAACACTCTCAAATGTATCTAATATGATAACAAGCTGTGTTACCTCATACTCATGATTATACAATTGAAACAAGGTTCCATGTCTGTAACAGACATAACCGTATACTTATCTGACCGTTATCAGTCTGTAGTAGTTAATGAAGAGATGTCGTATCGATCACAGGTTCAATATGGAGTACCACAAGGCTCAGTACTAGGACCGTTGCTTTTCACTCTGTACGTGCTGCCCTTAGACAGATAATTAGGAAGCATGGTGTTAGTTTTCACTGCTACGCTGACGATACTCAGCTCTATATTTCCTCGCGCCCTGACGAAACCTACAAATTCACAAAACTAACAGAATGCATAGCTGACATTAAAAACTGGATACAAGAAATTTCTTATTATTAAATTCAGAAAAACTGATATCCTAATCTTTGGACCAAAAACTTCCTCACGAAAAAACCTTGAATACTCTCTAACACTTGACGGGTGCTCCATTAAACTTTCGTCCTCAGTTAGGAACCTGGGTGTGCTCTTTGATACCAATCTTTCATTTGAAAGTCATGTTTCTAGTATCTGTAAAACCGCATTCTTCCATCTAAAAAATATATCTAAATTACGACTATGCTCTCAATGACAAATGCGGAACAGTTGGTTCATGCATTCATGACCTCAAGACTAGATTATTGTAACGCTCTACTGGGTGGTTGTTCTGCTCGGCTTTTAAACAGACTACAGTTGGTCCCAAATGCGGCAGCTAGAGTTCTTACTAGAACCAGAAAGTATGACCATATTAGCCCAGTTCTGTCACATTACATTGGCTCCCTATTAAACATCGTATAGATTTTTTAAAATCTTGCTACTTACTTATAAAGCTTTAAATGGTTTAGCTCCCCAGTACCTAAGCGAGCTCTTATGCATTATAGTCCTTCACGTTTATTGCGATCTCAGAATTCAGGCCAGTTGATAATACCCAGAATATCAAAATCAACTGAAGGCGGCAGATCCTTTTCCTATTAGCACCTAAACTCTGGAACAATCTTAGCATTGTTCGGGAAGCAGACACACTGTCAGTTTAAATCTAGACTAAAAACACATCTCTTGCTCTTGCATACATAAAACATTATCAATACACTAACATTTTTCAAATCCGTTAAAGGATTGTTACGCTGCAATACTTAGGTCGGCCGGAACCGAACATTTCCTATAACACTAGATATACCTGTACATCAGAATAAGAATGGCATCTACGCTAATATCTGTCTCTCTGCTTATCCTGAGGTTTGCCGGTGCTGGATCCAGCCGTATCCAGATCAGATGGGAACCTGTGTCTGGACCCCTACAATGTAGCCCAGGAGACAATGGGCCTACAGATCCAGTTCTGGCTGCATCTATAATTCTGATTTTTAATCCCCGTATCCGCTTACATATATTTATAATCTTTTTAATCTCTATAATAAAATGTATAATTCAGATTTTGATCTCCATATCCATTTACTATATTATATATATCTTCCAAGGGTTTTTTCCCTCCTAGGACTTTTTCCCAGTGTTAGCACGCTGGGTTTTTCTCCTAGGGGTTTTTCCACCCCTGGGAGTCAGCCGACATTGGCTTAATGTACCACCATCTTGTATATGTTACATATTACCACGCTTGTTGTACAGCTTATTTTTAACCACTTCCCTTTTTTCTGTGCTTCTAATATGTAAAGCTGCTTTGAAACAATTACCAATTGTAAAAGCGCTATATAAATAAATTTGACTTGACTTGACTTGACTTGTAACAGATTATGCTCTCCAATTCAGGACTCTGGCTGCCTCTAGCAGTTGGAACAAACAAGCTCTCATCACGACATATCGTTAAGGGTTGGATCCATGCGTGCGGTTGCATCTCGCTGCATACGAGGATTCCATCGGGCTCGAGCGCTTCATACAACTCTCCATCAGGTTTGCCACTTGTATGCAGTCGTGTCTCGAAGAGCACCAGGGCCAGTCGTTCTTCCCATCACCTCTCTGCCTACCAGAATCCTTCAGCTACCCAGTACCAGCCAGCGAGCCTATGCAAGTGGAACACTCTCGTCTGTCTTCAGCTGAGCGGCAGAGACGGCTGACCCAGAACCTTTGTTTATATTGTGGTCAAGCTGGGCATTACATCACTGAATGCCCCACTCACCCAGTTCGTCCCATGGTAAATGTTATCATTCCTTCGATAAATAAGATGAAACCACTTACCATTGTTGTAAACCTTACTGCTGCCAGTTTATGTCTTCCAGTTAATGCCCTTCTCGATTCCGATTCCCGGTCAGCCGGGAATTTCATCTCTGGAGCCCTCTGCCGCCAGCTCCAACTTAAAAACAACAGCCACGCCGTCGACTTACCAAATCCATGCGGTAACTGGAAGACTATTACGACAAGTGCGCTACAGCGTCGGCCCCATTCAACTCCAAGTTGGCATCCTCCACATAAGAGACATCCATCTGCTGGTTCTGGAGGATTCCACAGCTGACGTGATTTTAGGGTCCCCTTGGTTGGAGCAGCATAATCCTACCATCTCGTGGAAGATGGAAGAAATCCTGAAGTGGGGTGACAAATGTTTCATGAACTGTTTTCCTGAGGTTCCTGTCCCAAGTTCTCCACGTTCCGAAGAATTACCAGTCTGTGCTACTTCTATTGAAAGTCCCCTAGAGAAACGCTCCATGGACATCCCAAAATGTTATTCCCACTTCAGTGATAGAAAAGAAAAGAAAGCCTCCACACTGCCTCCACACCGGCCATGAGACTGCGCCATTGATCTGCTTCCAGGTGAGCCAGTGGCCAAAGGAAAGATATACTCACTTTCCATCCCAGAGGAGAAGGCCATGGAAGATTATATCAAAGAGGCTCTGTCCCAAGGCTACATATGCCCGTCTACTTCCCCTGCTGCTTCAAGCTTCTTTTTCGTGGCGAAGAAGGATGGAGGCTTGTGGCCCTGCATAGATTACAGAGCTCTCAACAAGATAACAGTTAAGTTTCAGATACCCACTTCCTCTCGTCCCCTCTGCATTGGAACATCTCTGGATACGTGAGGGGGACGAATGGAATACCTGGTCATGCAATATGGACTTGTCAACGCCCCCTCCGTATTCCAGGATTTCATCCACGAGGTGCTCTAGGAGTTCCTGCACAAGTCAGTCCTAGTGTACATCGATGACATCTTGATATACTCCCGGAGCTTGGCCGACCATCGCCACCACGTTGCGGAGGTCCTGCAACACCTGAGGGAGTTCAACCTGTTCCTGAAGGCAGAAAAGTGTACCTTCCACCAACTCTCAGTGCAGTTCCTTGGCTACTACATCGATCGCAGTGGCAGCCGGATGGACGAGAGGAAGGTCTCTGCCATAAAGGACTGACCCCTTCCCACATCAGTGAAAGAACGTCAAAGGTTTCTTAGATTTGCCCATTTCTATCAACGTTTCATCCAAGGTTACAGTATCATCACCACTCCCCTCACGGATCTCCTGCGCAGTAAGCCCAAGTCTCTGTCCTGGACAGAGCATGTGAGCAAAGCGGAGTGGTGTGACGCTCCGCTACGTTTTCCGCTCTATGGACGTGCGCTCCACTCAGTCGCTCAACCGCCCAAGCAAGCGCTCCGTTAATATTCCGCTCACGCTCGCCGAGTCACCGTAAACCAATTCTCGCTCAGATCCCGCTCCGACATAAAATTGCTCTAGTAGGCCTAATTGTTTACTGTTTGTACCGAAATTCTTGGATAATTGTATAAAATTATTCATGCTGAGTTGCTGATAAATAGCAATTATCATGTTTCAAAACGAAATTCTTACATTCTTCTTAATTTTATTAATTGTATTAATTAAAATGTATTAAATATAATAATCTAACCTTGGCAAACATACCTAAAATGCAAAAACTGAAAAAGTGTATTTGATTTTTGTTAACTTTTATTTCCGTGAAAATAGGCTAGCTGCCGTTGTTGTGCAATAGAACATTCAAAACAGGTTCATTAAAACAAACGCACACACACGAAATGAAATATGCTTTCATAACTAATTAAAATAGCCTAACTAAACGGTAATATATTATCTTTCATAACTAATTAAATAACTAAACGATAATATAATAATAATCATTCATGTAAGCATAGATTATCCTTTTAAACTAATTAAGTAATTTAATACTTAATTCGTGGCCATAATTTAGACTAAACGAAAAAAATAATTCTTAATTCGTCGCTTTAATGTAGGCTAGTCCTAGCATAAAAAAGAATAGCATATTCTAAATTCGTGGCCGTGATTTTGTCTGCATGTTATGATCAGGGCTCCGTACAACCGAATATAGCTAACCTTAGCCTACCTGTTTATTCGTTTTTTATGGTCACCTTTTGCTGCACCATGTTTGCGTAGCACATCCTCGTGCTTTCTGGCAATGTGCCGCTTCAGATTCCAATATGAATCTTTACTAACTTTAACAGTGTCCCCGCACTCCCTCTCAGTTTCTTCTCCCTGCTCATTCTTAACTTTGATTTTTACTTTACATATATATATAAGGCTTGCAACTTCGTTGAAACAATATCTGAACTCCATAACTGCTCTACTATTCTCGACCTCTATAGATTCTTGCTCTCGAACAAGCAAATCACCAAAGGGCATTCTGGGTTGAGCGAGCGGCGCTGAGCGTATTGAGCGAGCGGAGCGGAATCTTCAGAAATGCGCTCTGAGCTCTTAAGGAAATATTACCACTCCGCTCCCCGCTTCGCTCACATGCTCTGGTCCTGGACTCCAGCCACCACCCACGCCTTTGACACGCTCTCAAGAAAGCCTTCACCACCTCCCCTCCTGGTACATCCAGACCCAGACAAGCCTTTCGTTGTGGAAGTTGACGTCTCCACCACCAGAGTGAGAGCGGTCCTTTCCCAGCAGCAGGGGAGCCCAAGTAGACTGCACCCATGTGCCTTCTTCTCCCGCAAACTCAACCCGGCGGAAGTCAACTATGACATCGGGAATAGGGAGCTTCTTGCCATCAAGCTTGCCCTAGAGGAGTGGAGGCATTGGCTCGAAGGAGCTAAACACCCGTTTGTGGTCTTCACAGACCATAAAAACCTGGAATACCTTCGAGATGCAAAGAGATTAAACCCTCGTCAAGCAAGGTGGGCTCTGTTCTTTACCCGGTTCAATTTCTCCATCACTTACCGTCCAGGATCCAAGAACGTAAAGGATCTCCAGAGTCTGGAAAGCTTTCTTCAATCTCCTAGGTGTGACCGTAAGCCTCTCCTCAGGTTACCATCCTCAGACAAACGGGCAGACGGAGTGGAAGATACAGGAGATCGGTCGCTTCCTCCGTACCTTCTGTCACGGCCAACCTTCGACGCTCCGACGCACCTAACTACCAACCAGGACAGAAGGTCTGGCTGTCAACAAAGGACATCAGGATGCGCCTGCACTGTAGGAAAGTGAGTCCTAGGTTCATTGGCCCCTTTACCATCGTCCGGCAGATTAACCCCGTCACTTACCAGCTCCAGCTCCCACCTGAGTATAAAATTCACCCCACTTTCCACATGTCACTTTTAAAGCATCATCATCCTTCTGTCACTCTTCCCACAGAGCCTGGCGAAACTGAGGAAACCCCCCCCACCTTCCTCTCATCGTGGATGATGGAGCTGCCTACCTGGTTCGTGACATCTTGGACTCCCGGCTCCTGGTGGTCACCTGGAGTACCTCGTGGATTGGGAGGGCTACGGTCCCGAGGAGCACTCATGGGTCCCCAGGAATGATATACTCGACCTGAACCTGCTTGACACCTTCCATGCCACTCATCCAGACAGACTAGCACCACGTGGCAGAGGTCAATCATCATG
Source organism: Culter alburnus (assembly GCA_028476615.1). NCBI lineage: Eukaryota > Metazoa > Chordata > Actinopteri > Cypriniformes > Xenocyprididae > Culter > Culter alburnus. The sequence continues at coordinate 6,108 of JAOTNS010002364.1, read as the reverse complement.
ACGTCGGGGTCCACGGCTCTCAGGAGCGGGCAGTGGAGGGGGGGGTAATGTCACAGACATGCCAGGCTCTACCCTCACACAGACACAGCGCACGTCATCACCAGAGTACTAACCAAGCACATCTGACTTCAATCAACACCCTTATCAACAGCACCATAAAAGACACTAGCTCACACTCAGTCACTGTCCGGTCTCGTTAGCACATAGACTTACCTGTCTGCTTACCTTAAGGACTCCAACGAAGATACTCACCTGTCTCCAGCGTGCTTCCTCATCTCCTTGTGTTCTCCTCGTCTCCTGTGAGTTAATCTGTGTCTGATCTGCTCCAAGTCTGCCAGCGATCTACCATTCCTGCAAATACAAGACAAGTATCAGTTCTACGATCTCATCTGTCAACTTAGCTATTCCATCTGTGTCTCCGTCCCCTTCTGTACCGTAACATACATAATGCTATTCTTAAATCTGTGCTTACACAGGAGAAAAAAAAGAAAAAAAGTGGCCGAATATTATTATTTAACTAATAATATAATATATTAATTATTGTGGTTTGCTTTGATCATGCTGTGCTGTGTAAGTACAAAAATCAGCATGCTTTTCGTGCCATCTGCAGGCATTTGTTATAATATAATGTATTTATAACATTTCAGGGGAAAGAACTCTTGATGTGTTTAAATATGCAGATTAGCTTGTTTTGGTTAATTTAGAAGAAATCTACAACAGACGGATGGCAGTAGGCTTAAAACAAACTCCATCTTAATGTGTAGGGTTAGGGTTAAGTTTTCTTTCCATTAGAGTAAAAGACATGGAAGCAAAAATGAACCAAAAATTGTCCACTACATGAAAGAAGTATTCCAATAACCAAAAGAATTAAAATGATTTATTGATTTGTGCAAAATAAACTAATTATTAGTGAAACTATGTCCCTCTCCTTGGTGCAGTCATTTATTCTAAATATATAGCTACTTGAAAATAGTAGTGTAGAAAACATGCACATTGTGGCATAGTTTCCTTTCCTTTCGCCTTCTCTTGTGATAAACCTAGTGAATACTATAGAAGAACATGCTCTCTGTGTGAACTGATTATTTTGTAGAAATCAAGAATAAAACAATTGCGTGAGTGTGAGAGAATTAATAAATTGGTAAGGAAGTCAGAGTTGTCTTAATATATTTAAGGGTTTATTATTTTTTTACATAATTATGAGAAGTGCCCTTTTTTCCACTTGAGCCCCTGCCCTGGTGCTGGGACGTCCTGAAGCCTTCTTCACTGAGGTTGAGTCTCTCTCATGGAAGTTCTTCATGATCTGATAAATGGTTCTTTCAGGTGCAATAATCTTGCAGCAATTTCCTGCATGTGAGGCTATTTTGATGGGAAGTGATGATGGCTACACGTCTTTCTTTGGAGGGAACCATTGCTAACACAAGAACACAATGATTGAAAACACTTCTTCCACTCCTGTTATAGCAATCACTAATGCTCTAATAATCCAGTCAGAATGAGTGATTTCACCTGACTAGTACTCGTTCACACTTTCCCATATCACTCCTATTTTAATTACCTACACTGTTTACCAGTACACTACAGAGTGGATTTTAACATTTTACTTCTCTTTATAAATCTCTAAATGGAATAACTCCACCTTACTTTCCACCCTTTTGACTGAGCACCATCCAACAAGATCACTTCGGTCATCTAATCAGAGATCCTGTCCCCTAAATCAAGGTAAAATATAGAGGGGTACGTGTCTTTTCTGTAGTTGGCCCTAGACTCGGGAAATGATTTGCCCATTTGGATAGACTGGCTTCATCTTTATCTGTTAAAAACAATTTTGTTTGACAAAGCTATAATACATGTTGAACAGCCCCTTACATTGTATTATGTTATATTATAATGCTGAAGCACTAATTTAGTCTATTTTATGTATTTTTTCGACAATTATTGTTTATTGCTTTTTTTTTTTACTTTTTGTGTTTTTCTGTGTTTTTAGCTATTGTAAAGCACATTGGACAATGTAAGTTGTATTGAATTGTGCTAATAAATTGCCATTGCCATGTGCTGATGATATGATATATGATTATTTAAATGATGTTAGCTGTTCATTTTGTTCCACAGCCAAAAAATTTTTTTGTGATAAAGTTATTTTTAAAGCTTTTTGCACTTATTTAAAATGTGTCTGATCACTCTGTACAATAATCTAGAAACAATGTGAATCAACACCACAACTGAAGCAGAAAACTTTGTGGAAAAAAAATATCTGAAAGATTGTCTCATTACCAATACTTTGGCTAAAACTCTGTTACTGATACAGATGGCAGTTTAATTTATTTAAAAAAATGTAGATTTGACATGCAATCTCTCACTTGGACATTGGAGAGAAAACATTATATTGTTATTCATGCTTCATTGATTCACCTTCATCATTATCATCTTGTTCTGTATCACATCTGAAGCTAGTGAGTGCTACTTGATCAGTCATCAGATACTTTTTTACTCTTACTCAAATATTTACATTTTTACTTTTACATTTTATTTATTTAAATACTTGTATTTTTACTTGAGTACAATTTTCAGGTTTATCTACCTCTGTTCACGTCTCCAAACACTGACAATCAGCAACATGATCAGACGTGTGTTTATCACTGGAACTTCAGGTTTTATAACATTATACTGAGAGTATTAAAGCATTTTTTCACAAATTTAACTTGAAAAAATCCTCATTTTGTAGGACTCGCCCTGTTTAAACACCATGTGATCAGAACTCCTCCCTCTTACAACACTTACCAGGAAGAGACTGACTTATTTCTCCTTTCTGTCCTTTCTGTCAACTTTGTCTCAAAAAAGCATAAAAGAATCTGCTATCAACGAAGAACAAAGACAAAAACTTTCAAGAAGGATTTTTGAGAAGAGTTGTTTCTGAACAGACAGCAGATCTTTGTGGATATTCATTTTTGAATCCATCATTCAGAAAGTGAAAGTAAAGTTTAGACTGCAGGAGCTCAAACAGTGAAAATGGCTTCACTATCTGAAGATGATTTTTCTTGTCCCGTGTGTCATGAAATCTTCAGTGTTCCTGTTCTTCTGTCTGTAGTCACAGTTTCTGTAAAGATGTGTCTTCAACAGTTCTGGAGAATCAGGGAAAACTCAGGAGTGTCCTGTCTGCAGGAGGAGATCCTCAAGAGATCACCTCCAGCAATCTTGGTTAAAGAACTGTGTGAGTCGTTTCTGAAGGAGAGAAATGAGAGGCGTTCATCAGGATCTGAGGGAGATTGCAGTTTACACAGTGAGAAAACTCAAAACTCTTCTGTCTGGAGGACAAACAGCCTGTGTTTAGTGTGCAGAGAGATTCAAAACAACACGGAAATCATAATTCGACCCATCGGTGAAGTGGTTCATCATATAAGGTTAAGAAGATAAACACTTGTTTAAGCTTATGTAGACATGTATGAACAATACAGAAATCTTGGTGTCTTATAGATTTTCACTTTAAATTCTAGGAGGAGCTCAAACAGCACTGAAGTTCCTTACAAGAGAAACTTAAACCACAATGAAAACATTAAAGGAGAGTTTGGAAAACAGTTCAAACATCAAGGTGAGGGATTGATCTTTTGACATATTCAAGAGTTTGTTTAGAAGAGCTGAACTGATTTGTGATATTAATTACATGTTCCTTTATGACTGCACCACACACACACACACACACACACACACAACACACACACACACACACAGTAGTTCGTGTATATCGATGTCAAGGTGTAACAACTGTCAGCTGGTATTCAGCAGGGGCGGGGGAATAATGTGTCAGTCTAATTCCCATGGCTAGCACTCACCTTCGTGTTTCTTGGCCGAACAAAGTGATTAATATTCATGAGCCCTGAACTGAAAACTGCTGACATTATGAATCTACCTGAGGATGTGATTGATAATGTTGTTTTTCACCCTACAAGACACGAACATCTAATACAGCACTAGGCTTCAGAAAGTCAAGTTTGTAGTGAACTAAACCCACATTACTCACTCACTCTTCATGCTGCCCAGAATCAGTTGGTCTTTGAGATGATTGAAGTGCGAATGTGATCTGATTTCAGTCTCAAGGAGCACACAGAGCGTCAGATAAACAGCAGTTTGAGAAGTTCATCAGTTTCTCAGATGAAGAAGAAGAAGCTACAATCCTGCACTGAGGGTGGAAGAGGAGCAGAAAGAAGAAGATGATTAAGGAGAGCTGGGAGGAGAGGACACATCCAGACACAATGGAAGAGATGGAGGACACATTTTTCAGATGTCACACACAAAAGACCAGTGACGTTGCTTCTGAGGTCTGATTTCAGATCATTGGTGCTCAGGTCATTGATTGAGTTCTGAGGATAAATGGTGTGTTTGTTCTGCAGGAGTTTTCCAGGTCTCAAAGGAAAGGTGAGTGATCTGCTCATGTCTCTGGTCTCTCTGGTTCTGACCAAAGCCATGCAGTTCTGACTCCTGAATGTTCTTCCAGAGTCCAGAGATCACGGCCGGATCCACAGATGGCTTCTGGAGCTTTGATTCATGTGCCACTTTACTTGGGCAACCTGCCGTTCAGAGCCTGGAAGAAGATGCAGGACATCGTCCAAAATAGTGAGTCTGACTGCAGAAGATCTGAGCTGGAAATGATGGAGGGGTGGAGAGTTAGAGGTGCTTCATGATAGATAGATAGATAGATAGATAGATTATGAATGTAATTTGAATCTTCTTACGTCTAATCCTGCCCAACAGCCGAGTCCAGAGCCAGTTGTGTTCAGTCGGTGTTGTTTATATTCCGTTTCTGAGCATTTAAATCGGCTTCAGTCGAAGGAAACAGTCTTTGTGTGTTGAGCTCAGTCTTAGACTGTTTTAGCTAGTCGTTAAAGGCTGGAATACACTACTGATTTTTAAACAGCAGGCATCATACACTTGCCGACTTTGTAAATGGTTACAGAGAAAGGCTGGGGATCATACACTACACGACTTTAAAATCGTTCCCAACACAAACAGAAACATGTGTCTCATTGCCAGGAGACACATGACAGACAGGCGAAACAAACACAGGAGATAAGATGACCTGCCAGTCAAGTGCGTTTAGATTATGTTAATTAGTACTAAAGAAGAATTTTTAGTATATTAAGTACAAAATTAGTGCATGAAAATAGAGCACTTGAAGTACATTATAGAAGTGTACTTTTTTTCACCTGGGATGCGTGAGCTCGCGGCTCCATCTAGCGGCTGTAAGTTGTATAGTGTCTTGACATGATCACTCGTCAAGTCCCAAGCTTGTGATTCGTGAGCTTTATGATGGTAAGTTTTTCCTTTTTACCCGATCTTGTACTGTAGTCTCCATTTTTTTTTCTCAAACTTTGTGATTTAGCACCCTGCACTGTCTGGACAGCGTATGTGTGTATGAAATGTGTTCTAAAATCGGCTCAAAATATCAAACATGGTTTAAAATCCTCCGACTGGATGGAATCAAAGTCTGAAGCTAAAGAATCGGATTCTGTGACCATCATATACTACACAATTTTCCATGAAATCTGTCGGCTCAAATCTGCAGACTGGCTCTGAGTTTTGGATTAGATTTGAATTTTTGTCAGTTGGAGTTTTAACAGTTTTGTCTCATTTGAACTTTCTGTCAATGACAGTCTGTGGGATTTTTAGGAAAACTGTAAGTCGGATCAGTTATAAGAGATAAAGCAACCCGAGTCAGACGTCTGAGGGTTTGGTGGTTGTTCAGAGGAGTTACAATCAGAAAATTTAATCTCAGAATCAAAGTAATAATAATAGTAATAATAATTTCTCAAGCCAACATAATTAGTTAAGTCAAACACAACAGACAGTGAGAATAAACTATTTTAAACCAATAAAGACTTTAAGAGTCAATAAAATGAAGATGATCAGATGCTGCTGAAGATCAGACACACACTTACAGTTTTTCATCTACAGCATAAATCTCATCAGATCTCATTGATTTATTGTGATTTTAATTGATGGGACACAAATGTCTGAATCACACATTTAATGTTTGTAGTTGATGATAAAATGAGGTGTGAAAATCATAACAGCAAGCAGTGATAGAGGAAAGTGTGTTGATCAAACATGTCAGAA
>JAOTNS010002363.1:0-15793 GCA_028476615.1 Culter alburnus | reverse complement strand
GCTGGAATTTACTAAATCTCTCAGATCTAGTTGAGGTTTTTTAAATAAGAGGTTTATATAGCCTGCTAAGGTTTTTGTCACGTATCCAGTGTTAGATGAATTAATATATCAGCATTGGACTACGACCTCTGAAGCATTTCTTTCAGTAGTTTAGTCGGAATTGTCACAATACTGTTGTTGTTTTGATGATTGATAAGTTTAGTATGATTCTTCCTCTCCTATACGGCGAATGATTCTAGTTTTTACCTCAGGTACCTACAGGGACTACAGGCACTGTTGAACGGAAAACTGTACTACGTTTGTTTTAATTGTCTCTCTAATATTATCAATCTTGCAAGTAAAGAAGTTCATAAAGTCATACTGCTGTGCTCTATGGAAACGTCAGCAGTTGAATCTGTTTTAGTTAATTTAGCCACTGTGTCAAATAAACCTAGGATTATGTTTGTTTTCTATTAAGAGATTTGAAAAATAAGTTACATCTAGCATTTTTATAAACCGTTCTGTACTCAATCATTTTTTCTTTCCACACAAAGGCGGGGAAAAACTTCTAGTTTTGTTTTCTTCCAACTACGTTCAGCTTTGTAACTACAGCTCGTTTTAGAGCCCCGAGTGTGTCATCATACCACGGCGTTGGATTAGTTTCCTTAATCTTCTTTAGACGTAAAGGAGAGCGACTGAATCTAATGTGCTGAAAAGAGGAGCCAATATTTTCTGTTGCAGCATCGAGTTTTTCTAAGTTGTCAGGTATACTAAGGCGATGAAACTGCTCGGGGAGGGAGATTATTTATAAAGCAATCTTTAGGTGGTAGACGTGCTGGTCTACAGTATTTATGGCTGGTGGTGGTTTTGCAGCCTTGGCTAATTGTATTATACACGAGACTAAATAATGATCTGATATATCATCGCTGCTGTAGAATTTCAACAGCACAATATCAATTCCATGCGACAGTATTAATCTAGGTATGATTATTACAATGAGTGGGTCCTGACACATGTTGTCTAACTCCAATAGAGTTTAATGTCTGCAAATGCCAATCCAAAAATGGTTCTTTGTATTATCTACATGGATATTAAAATCACCAACAAGGACTTTATCCGCAGCCAGTACTAATACTCTGATAGGAAACTCAGCAATTCTTTGATAAAGTCAGTATGGTGACCTGGTGGCCTGTATACAGTAGCCAGCACAAATGTCAACTTACATAATGTTACATAAAATGCACCATCACTTCAAAGGAATTATATTTGAAATTCTTTTGAGTGATTCTGAATATATTACTATAAATTACAGCAACACCTCCCCCTTTGCCTTTCTGTCGAGGATTGTGTCGATAATCATAACCTGAGGACTCGATTCATTTAAAGTATGTAATTGTCTGGTTTTAGCCAGTTTTCTGTCAAACACAGCAAGTCTAGTTTTTGGTCTGTGATAATTTCATTTACAATAAGTGCTTTTTGAAGAAAAAAGAAAAAATATTAACATTCAGTAACCCAAGCCTTTATATTTGTTTATTGATTTATCTGTGGTTTCATTTTTGAACATCAATTAAATTTTTACCCTAAAAAGGTTTCGGAAGTTTTTTGTATTTACTAGTTCGAGGTACAGACAAAGTCTCTATGTGATAATATCTAGTGTGAAGAGTTTCTATGTGCTGTGAATTATTTAGTAGTTCTGTGACGTCGAGGAGGCTAGCAGACGGTCGGTTTTAGTCAGTTGTCTGCGTCCATGATCTGGGCCCCTGGTTTGTCATGTTTCAGCTCTAGGACTATTTGCCAAATTTCTAGATAGAAAGAGCAGCACCACCCGGGGGAGGATGAATACCATCTCTTTTCAACAGATCAGGTTCTGCCCAAAAGCTTTTCCAATTGTCTATGCAAACCTATATGTATTCTGCGCACCCACTTATGACAGCCAGCCATTGAGTGATGATAACCTGCTAAACTATCTCATCACTCGACGAACAGGAAGAAGAGGGCCAGAACAAATTACTTTTGCTGACATTGAATTTGCGAGTTCACACACCTCTTTAATGTAATTTTTAGTGATCTCAGACTGGCGAAATCGATCGAACATCATTTGTGCCGACGTGGCTAAGGATTTTAGAATATTTACGTTTAGCATTAGCCAGCACTTTTAAATTTGCTTTGATGTCAGGTGCTCTGGCCCCCGGCAAACATTGTGACTATGGTGGCTGTTGTATCTATTTCACGTTTCGTGTAATAGAATCGCCAATTACTATGGCACTTTCAACCGATTCTCAGTGGGGTGCCGTCCTGAGGGGGAGAGACCCTGTTTTGATGTTCTAATTGGAACGGAAGAGTGGTGTTTGTTCTTGCCATTATTGCCCGCCTCACAGTCACCCAGTTAGCCTGGCTGCGGCTTCTACAACCGGAACCGAATGTGCCAGTGTTACTAGATAGTCGTCCATCCAAAGCATCTAAGTATCTAAGTATCTAAGGCCCTTTCATCTCACTATCCTCAATAAAGTTTGGAGGCGTTTCTCTAATTCTGCGGATTTTCTCTCTGGCAGCCTGGACAATATCCCTGCATTATCACATGTGTAAGTCTCACTGCTGACAGAAAGAGCTAAGCTGTACATGTTGCATTTACTACACATGATAATCGGTCGGGCATGACTGACCGTGTGTTGTGTTGATGAATCCGAAAAACGCAACGCACACCGACTCGCTGGCTGGATGTCTCGTCGCTTGCGTGCCTGTGGCGACTGTGGGACGCGGGCTCGCGTGGCTCGGTCGCTTGCCGGTTGCCTGGGGCGCGTGTATGGCGGGACGCTGACCTCGCGGTGGGATCGTATGAATGCCCGGGCAGAAGCAATGTATCTCCACAGCTCTTCGATCTGGAGAGGGACAGATCAGAATAACATATACATCGGATAAATCCGCCATTCAATCGCCAAGGAAGGTTGGGTTTAAAGGAAAAAAGAAAATGTAGACGGTAGCTAGCAGGCTAGCGGGCTATGGCTAACACTATCGGTGATTATGCTGGGGATTGCTAGTAATAAATCGTTCCGTTTAGTAATACTATGCAATAGGTTAAGAATCTAGTGAAAATAAGAAGTTATATTATGTAAAGGAATTAAAGAGAAGGATTTAGGATAAACTCCATGAAGCTCTCCGAGCGTAGGTCAGACAGCAAAAAGGCAGCAGCGTTGGAGCAGCGTTGAACCCAAGTTGAAGTGGTCCCACAAATGACGGATGTTTCTACGGCTCAGGGTTTTGCACCGTGATGGAGTGGATTTGATAGTTATCGCGACGGGGGAGAGGGAGACTTGAGCTTGAGTTGTCGACAGAGGGCGCCTGAGATGAAATTTCCTGCTGACCCTGAGTCGAGGAGGCCACCACTGGAACAGAGGTATTTGCAGCAGTAAGGATTTACAATAGTATACGTGGAGTGGTTTCATTTTCTGACATGGAGGAAATAGCACTCACCACGGGCCGAGGAGGAGGACGGGGTTGGGCAGGTGGAGAGAACATGCCCGGAGATCCACAACTATAAGCATAAGTTCAGGTCAGTCTTTTTCATTTTGTTGAGTTCATTGACGGTGAGACGTCAATTTGCATTGTTCTGGTTGGCTGGTTTGGCTGGTTTGGCTGAGAGCGGGTTCAGACCGGCAGAGGAGGGGTTGATGGTAGACGACTGGCCCCTGGTGTCGGGAGACACGACTGGATACGAGAACCACGCGGATTGGCGAGTTGGAGATGAAGCGTTCGAGTCCCATTGAGAGTCCTAGTATTGCAGCTAGATGCAGCCGCACATTGGGTTCCAACCTTGAAGGAAAAAAGATGGTGATGAGGGCTGTCATTCCATCCGCTGGTGGCGGCTATCGTTCAGAACTGCAAGGCATACCATTCACAGAGAGGATTTCTTTGCTTTAGATATAGAGTTTCTCACCAGTGGAAGAATCCGTCAGAGGTCTCCCGAAGACCTCACGGAAGTGGAGGACAAACGCCGAATATGAGACTGGACAACAGGGCCTTTCTGGTCCACGGGGAATCGCCCATTGCCAGGGCTGTTACCTTGCAGTTGCAAAATGATGAACGTATTTAGCCGATGTCGGTAGCCGTGTAGAGGTGCGGCTGCCATCTCCGAGGCATTGGAGAAGGAATCCGTCGCATTTCCTGCATTCCTCCGACGATCCTGAGTAGGGCGACGTTTGGCCATGGGACTGGCAGTGAATGATGGTTGAAGGAGGGGTGATGGAGGGTGCGGGAGCTGCAGCGTTGGAGGGTGATGATGACAGGTTGTGGAGTGATTGCTCGGGCAGTGTTGTCCACGAGCGTCTTGAAACGTTGGTGTTGGTGCTCATGCTGTGAAGTTGTTATGGTCCGGTCTCTGTTACAACAGACACGGAGGCAGAGGTATAAAACAATCCAGGTAGTTTATTTACAGTTAATCGTGCACAGGGTGATGTAAGCAGATAATGGTTCTTGAGAGATGAGGGAATAATAATACTGTCCTGATTTGTCTTGCAGGATGCGGATGAAGAATGATATGGAAGGAGCTGGCGGCGGACACTCACACACACAGGCAGGTAGGTAGCACAGCAGGAAACAGGAGACGAAGGAGAGGAGTGGAGACGAGACTGGAGCAGGTAAGTATGGCGTTTTGGAGTCCTTCGGTAAGCCATCTATGTTGTAGTGCCAAACGAGGACGGACAGTGAGTGTGGTGTGAGTGTGGTGTCTTTGTATGGTTGGTGATTGCAGTGCTGATGAGTCACAGGTGGCGGTGATCAGTAAGCTGGTGATTGAGTGCGTGGGTAAGGGAGTGAGGTGGAACCTGACGTGTCTGTGACAGTATGTAATTGATTTTTTATTTGAAAAGCAAGACAAAATAATAAAAAGCACATTCTGACTATTTAATTTATACAATTTTTTTAATGAAAAAATTGGCAAAATAAATCGGAAAAAAATACGGAAAAATCATGTTCGGTATTCGGCCAAGTGTTTCATTATATTTGATTCCGGTGCATCTCTACTCATTATGATTTTTATACAAGCACATGACACGGCTTAAGGTTGAGCTCTGAGTATGAATAACTTCTATAATTTATAATAAATACATCAGTAACTATAAATCTGATTTCGCTTGAATTATGCGTACAACCCTGTGAGCCATTCTGGAAAGTTATTTACTTCATTACTTACTGTTTACTCCTAAAAACAAAAACATAATGTAAACTATATTGAAAAATGTCTAAAATTATAGTAACATTGTTGCAAATTGGAAACCATATATTAAATACATGTAAAATAAAACAGTAAAAATAATATTTAGTTTGACTTGATGTTGACAATCAAATCATTTAAAAAAAATGCTCAATTTAATTAAAAAAATTACCAGTACTTTAACTATTTTTCACAGTTTCATAGTAACTGTTTCTCTAAATGTGCAGAAGAGCTTGAATCTTTCTATCATGAATGTTGTTCAGCATCATGAATGAATGAAGAATAAACACCAACCTCTTTGTTCTTCAGTATCTTCAGTGTGTTTCATTCTGCAGGGTTCTGTATCACTCATGTTCTCACTGTCCTCTTTAATAAACTCAGTCTTTGCAGATTTCAGCTCTTCCTGATGCTCTGATGCTCGTCTGATGGGAATATTCCAGCATTTATTGATGAACTGCAGTGGGAGGAGCTTCACTGATGATGTGATTGCAGTGGGAGGAGCTTCACATTGGTGTGTTCATTTAATTTAGACAGAGATGTAACAAATCATACTTACAGATTGTGATTCAGATGAGCAAGAAGCTGGTCCACATAAACTGGGTACTGACCCATCCTTAAATAAAAACCGGCTTGAAAATCCCTTGTTGAATGCATTTAGGTTGAAGAAGCAGACATCAGTATAATGGCGGGAACCCAGCACAAGATTGGGGTTTCAAGTTTTCTCTGGCGTCTGCGCACGCAGTAAGTGGGCGGGCAATATTCTAATGTTTCATTTTGACCTCATAATGAAACGGCTTGGGATTCATTTTAAAAATTACTCATTTAATTGACCCTGAGTGGACTCTTACTTTTGAGAGACAATAACTTTATATACGGTGGACTTTCGGATTTAAAACTTTGCAAGATGTTTTCATTCACTTAGAGCTGTTAAACCCATCATTTAACAAAAAATCCATCATAGGAGCAATTTAATATAATTTCTTAATGCATTAAGCCACATTAAACATTTTCCTTAAGAGTTTTCTAAATGCTTAACGCAAAAGTCTAATTAAATGTGTTTCATTCATATTATGGGTTCATCTGCTTGTCTATACATTGTATGCTTTATTAATATTAACAAAGTTTCACATTAAGCATTTTTCTCCCATAGATAACCATTATAAAGAAACTGCATAGTGTGCAGTGTAACGTGTTGCATTCCTCTAGTGAGTGTCAGTGAGTTTGGTCTTTTTATAGCCTATATGAATTATGTTTTTTAAACAGTGAATTTAATGATTTTCAATGGCAATGCATTTTCAGAACTGCTTGTTTGTTATGTGGGCTATATAGTGTTGTGATTGTATATCAATTTAGTGTATCTTATACTTAGTTTGATCTTTTATTATTGTATTAGTATACCATGTTAAGTGTTTTCTTTTTAAAATGTTTTTATAGGAAACTTTGCATATTAAGCTCATATTCTTACTGTATCTGCTTACCTGGATATAGTTGTAAGTATAGTAGTAAGTGGATATAATGTAAGCTAAGAAATCTAAACAGCCAAGATGTAATTCCTCAGCATTCCTCAAATGTAATGTATGATCTAATCTATCAGCATCGGGTGGGAAAAGCATTATAATCTCTATCGCATTAGAAAAGGCTATTTACATGTACACAGGGAAACCATGAAGACATAGAATTAAACGTAAACACAGTTTTTAAATATTCATCAAATATACTTGCTCCATTTCTGTAAACCAGATTTTGTGAATGAATGACTTGCTCTAACTGTTGCTCTGGTCTTCATCAACACACAGTTGCACCACCTGCTGGTCCTCATGACCAACAGCAGATGGAGATCATGCTCACACTCTACTGCTATTCCTGCAGTTCCTGGATGTACTTTGTTGAATATTCTGTCACATTTGAGCCACTGAATTTATGGAATTGAATTTATAAAACAAAATAAAAATCGACCGAAAATTGCCTGTTGAATATTATAGGTTGTATTTTTAAACAGAATGAATATGTTGGAAGTGAAATCTGAAAGGTGAATATGGACCATTGGATTTTTAATAATGAAAATGTATGTGAACTGTTTTGAATTGAAATATTCACAGCTTAAATATACGACCATGCTGCATTTCATCATATAAAAATGCAAGCCCTAAAAATACAATGCATTTAAATGCAAGCATGGTTAATGCAATGCACATTTCTTCCAATTATTACAATTCAACAAACTTTTTCTTTCAAAAATATTTGGCATTATTGTTCTTCCATAATTTTGAATGTTTTCCTTCCACTAATCTGAGAAAAACAAAACAAAACAAAAAACACTTTATCAAAAGCTAAAATTGACAGACGCATGAAAAAAACTGTGTTTTTGCCTGTAGTGTCTTGACTAAACAGTCTGATGAATAATTTAGCACATTATTAATAAAGCAATAGGCTGATTAATTGAACAATATTTGTAAACATTTAAATATAAAGAACAAGAACAAATTGTTAGATTTCCAAAATCTAACAACAGGTATGTAAAAAAAAGTAAACTTATGTTTTAATTGTTGTTATTGTTGTCATCATCATTTTTATAACTTTAAGAAATTTAAGCAAAAATGTTATATCTGTATTTATAATAATCAACCATTCTACTCTCTAGATTTCATAATCAATATCCGCCAAAAAAAAACCCATATCCGATAACACTAGTTACAAATAAACTTTATATAGTTCTACATATCAAGAGATTTCTCATGGAAAAAATAGCTTGTTTAGGCTTGTTTATTTTGCTCAATATTTGTGTTGTACAGCAAAAATCTAAAAGCATAACAACTGTATTTCAACTGCCATACTTTGCACATTTCCACCCCTTGGCTCTAACACTGATTTATACTTGAAATTTCAATAAAAACCCGAGCTCGGCGCTCAAAGCTCTCCACAAAGGCTCTGCGGATGTAGCGGTCTGGGATTCCCCGAGGCACAATGATCTGAGACACGGTGGTGCTTTGACCAGACCTCCGATTCTCATTCACCTGGATCTGCAGGTTGTAGTAGAGCTGATTGTTGCGATTGATGGTGCCCTGCATGTCGATACGGAGATTATCAGATTGGATCAGATTTGAGCGGGATTGGTCCACCAGGTACTGATTGTTCCAGCGGCTGATTAAGTTTTCAGCCTCATTTCTCCATCGACTGCCATCAGCGATGTCATGAAGAGTTGGCACAGCAGTGAAGGTGGTTCTTGTGTTGGTGCCTTTGTCGTCCTTTTTGCATATCAATATTTTGTTATTGTTAGGGGCTCTCCTTTTGCGATGTTGAGAACTGATGTAAGAACACTCTCCAGTGGATTCAATGGGCCCGCAGTAATCATATTTTGAATCTGGGGTCCAGCACCAGTTGTAACTAGAGCCATGTAAGCCACAGGTGTGGTCTGAGCGACATGGGTTGCCTTTATAGGTTACATTTATATTTGGAGAGCAGTAGTCCCAGCCTTTGGCAGTGTGGCACCAGTAGTAATCTTGAGTCTTATAATACTGGCACTCGTCAATGCAGATATAATGATACATAGACCGGTGGATCAACATCTTTGGTTCCACGAGTCCACAGTAACCCCAGCTTCCCTCCTTCAGCCAGCACCAGTAGTAGTTCTCACGCTGCTTCCCACATGGACTGTCTTCTTTACACTGCTTGTTCTTGTAATCTGTGTTTTCAGATGGCGAGCAGTAATCCCATCCCTGTGCAGTATTGCACCAATAGTAGTCTTGTTCTCTTCGGTCACAGTGATCATAACACAGTGCACCTGTCGTAGATCCATAGTAGTTCTTGACGTCCATGATGAGCCCACAGTATCCCCAGTCCAGGGTACTAATTCTGCACCAATAGTAGTCTCCTCCATGCTTCCCACACATACTATCAGCTCTGCACTGCTTGCCCCTGTAGTCCATGTTTTCCTGAGGTGAACAGTACATTTCTTGGCATTTTCCATCATCAATAGTCTTGCACTTGTACTCGCCCCAGTTGGACTTGCAGTCTTCTATACACTGTGTCCCAAGATAAGTCAAGAAAGTCTTCCCGTCACTCACCCATGGTAAACAGAAGAGAAGGAACAAAACAAGAGAGGTGTGTAGTTGTTCCATTCTTTCTGTGAAGAGAAGAATGAAGTGAAGAGTAATAACATCTTCAGCTGTGATCATTCAACCCCATTTAACCAATAAGTGTATGGCATAAGTTTATATAACCTTAAATGTTTGGCCTGATCATATCCATTTAAGTTTGCACACTGGTTGAAATGGTTATGATGGGTATGAATCCACTACACACTTGTGCACATCTTGTTTCTGTGTGTTTAAAGGCAGGAACACACCAAGCCGACACCGACAAACTGCAGGGGTTGGCTCACATTGGCAGCGTGTGTTCAAAGTTGCCCTGACACCAAACCAATGCTAGACAGCCGACGGCCAAGTAGCACGTCCGTTTTGAGCCTGTGTAAGAAGAAATGCCTTTCCGAACCAGCAGGTGGCAGTAGCTGAACAGCCAATCAGAATGATCACATGGCCCAACTGACCGACGAGCTCCGACACCGATTCAACATTTCGAATCGGCCGAAAAAAGGCGACAAGGACCAACTTCAGCTGACGGTATGGAACACACTGAGAAAACTCGGCCGACAAACAATAACTGCCAGACGGCTGACCGTCGGCTTGGCGTGTTCCTGCCTTAAGTAGTCAGTGAGTTTTCATTGCTTCCAACAGGTTTGAAATATACTTGCGGTGATAGCTGGATGGAAAATCCTACTGTTACCCATGGCACAAAAATAGTTTACTACATGTGACAAAACAACAAATAATGTGACTTTTAACAATATTTTTATTTATTGAAATTCAGATTATGCTGTGTTTTGGGGGATATGAAGTACTTTTTACCTATTTACTGTCAAATTCCTCAACTACACCATTAGCATGCATATGAAATAATACACTTTTATGGGAAAAAAAACTGACATGATGATCAAAAATAAATATGTGTTGTTTGGATATTAATCTAGGTGTTCTCTGCAGTTTTAGAAACAAGTGTAATTACCATATACATCCAGCAGAGGCGCATGGAGGCCTATTAATTTATCTGGATTAGGGGTGTGCCATATCATACCGTCCATGATAATAATGGTATAAATTTTTACATGATAAAAAAGTGTCATATTGCGATGTCAATGATATATCGAAGCAATGACGTATGGCCCATTTACGTTCCCTGGCACGCAGAACAACAACACCTGTCTGATACCCCCTTTCCACCAGCACGAACCAGGTGCTAGTTCAGAGCTAGTGCTAGTGCCAGTTCGGAGTTGGTTCAACTGAGGAGTCTTCTAAGAACTGGTTTGCCTTTCCACAGGCTAGAGAGCAGCACAGAGCCAGGTCTTGCGTCACTGTATACGTCTCATATTTCACAGCAAAGCTAGCGCTGCAGCGCCAAACACAAACACACCAGACTTATTTGAGATGCATCAGCTTCTCGCAGAGCGATGACATTAAAGCTCCGCGAGAACGATCCAAAAGCACAAGGAGTCGTATGCTCTACAAACGCTCCCGTGGACCCGCGGCACTCCGATGTCACCCGCTGAATCGGTCCGCGCTGCTCCGGTGTATCTCGAACAAGCCTTCCATCAACAATCGCCGATGTTTCACTTCTGTTGATGCTCATGGCTTTGCAAACCTACATCGGCATCCAAACACGGCTATTTGTATATAGACGGAGATTTCAATCCAGCTGCATTAGCTTGATTAGCTGCTATTTCAAAAATGGCGATCACGGGTGTCTTGTTGGTCACGGTAACCCCGCCCCCAGCCCCTGACGCAAGCGGTTCTTACTTCTAGCCCAGCAATGTTTTGGTGTTACTTACGAACCACTTTTTCTGGTTCGGAGCTGGTGCTTTGTGTGTCGAAAGACAAAGAACTGATTTGAAACTAGGCTCTGGCTCCGAACCAGCACTCAAACTGCCTTGGTGGAAAAGGGGTATGAGAGTAAGAGCAGCATGTCAGCCTCCGATGGCAATTTAGTAACTGAAAAGGGAGCTACTTCAATAGTATGGAAGTGGTTTGGTTACAAGTGGTCAGACCTCCAACAATTAAGCACAATATTTTGCAAAATTTGCAAGAAAACTTGTTTCACCACTTTGGCCGAAATGCAATTGCACTCGGGAATAACGTAAGCTGAGCGTTCTCACTCTCTTCTCTCCGACTACGAAGTGACACACAGCCGCCTCCTCGCTCTCATTCGTTTCATTTGCTCTGGTTGAATATTGCTTGTTCTGAGCATAGTGGATCGAACAAGCCACGCTCAGTCTCAAACAGCTTGCGAGTCACAAGTACCAAAATGAGTGGCTTACTGCACTAAAACAGTCAAATACATACAAAATTATGTCAAAAAGGCTGTCATGGTGAGTATTCAGTTAAACACGATCAGTTTTGGATCATTAAACAGTGGAGAAAGAGAACGCATTTGTGTAATATTGTGTCCGTTCTTAAACTCTTAAAGGGACAGCAGTCCAATATTCATACTGCTGTCTGTCATGTTATTTAAAGAACAAAAGACAAATAAAATCACTTTCTGCTCTTGACAGAATATGTTTTATAACTTTAATGGTAAGCATTAATCTGTATTAATTAATGCTTCAGTAGTTACTAGAGAGTTATCATGTTCCTCACTTTAGAATACTGATCCAAATTATTAGTAATTTCTTCTTAAGTATTTATACTTCAGTCATTACTAGTGGGTTACCAAGGCCTTTACTCTAGAATTAATTATACATTATTCATTATTCACATTAATTACGAACATGTATATAGTAGTTCTTAGTAGTTCTCTGGGAGGAATGAAAAAACAGTAGTTACTGAGTAGTTAATAGTGAGCTACCACCTACAATTGAGCACTATTACTTACTAATTCATTAATCTGAGTTTATTGTTAGTTAATAGAAGTTACAAGAGTGTTAATAATGCATTATTCATTTGTTCCTGTGTAGTTATTAATTAATGAAGGATCAGTATTCTAAAGTGTTACCTATAAATGCTGTGGCAAATTCGCATTCTTTATCCAGTGTGTCTCCTCGTGTTTTGTCAGTTTACAGTGCAAACAGTATTGTTTATAGTCTTAAGGTTGGGTCGAGGTTCGGTATTCTGTTTTATCAAAAGCTGCCAACCTTTAGTTTGTTTTCTGCTGTTTTTGAATCTATCTACTTTGTAGCTGCTACTAATTTATTTAAGAAATATGTTCATTATTCAAACTATGAAACAAGATGTACTCGTTTACATTTAGGCATGTATGTAACACTTTAGTCAAGTCAAGTCAAGTCAAATTTATTTATATAGCGCTTTTACAATTGGTAATTGTTTCAAAGCAGCTTTACATATTAGAAGCACAGAAAAAAGGGAAGTGGTTAAAAATAAGCTGTACAACAAGCGTGGTATATGTAACATATACAAGATGGTGGTACATTAAGCCATGTCGGCTGACTCCCAGGGGTGGAAAAAACCCCCTAGGAGAAAAACCCAGCGTTCTAACACTGGGAAAAAAGTCCTAGGAGGGAAAAAACCCCTTGGAAGATATATATAATATATGTAAATGGATATGGAGATCAAAATCTGAATTATACATTTTATTATAGAGATTAAAAATAGATTATATATAAATATATGTAAGCGGATACGGGGATTAAAAATCTGAATTATAGATGCAGCCAGAACTGGATCTGTAGGCCCATTGTCTCCTGGCTACGTTGTAGTCAGGTCCAGACACAGGTTCTCCATCTGATCTGGATACGGCCTGGATCCAGCACCCGGCAAACCTCAGGATAAGCAGAGAGACAGATATTAGCGTAGATGCCATTCTTATTCTGATGTACAGGTATATCTAGTGTTATAGGAAATTCTCGGTCCGGCGACTAATTATTGCAGAGTAACAATCCTTTAACGGATTTGAAAAAATGTTAATGTATTGATAATGTTATGTGTATGCGAGCAAAGAGATGTGTTTTAGTCTAGATTTAAACTGACAGAGTGTGTCTGCTTCCCGAACAATGCTAGGAAGATTGTTCCAGAGTTTAGGTGCTAAATAGGAAAAGGATCTGCCGCCTTCAGTTGATTTTGATATTCTGGGTATTATCAACTGGCCTGAATTCTGAGATCGCAATAAACGTGAAGGACTATAATGCATTAAGAGCTCGCTTAGGTACTGGGAGCTAAACCATTTAAAGCTTTATAAGTAAGTAGCAAGATTTTAAATCTATACGATGTTTAATAGGGAGCCAATGTAATGTTGACAGAACTGGGCTAATATGGTCATACTTTCTGGTTCTAGTAAGAACTCTAGCTGCCGCATTTTGGACCAACTGTAGTCTGTTTAAAAGCCGAGCAGAACAACCACCCAGTAGAGCGTTACAATAATCTAGTCTTGAGGTCATGAATGCATGAACCAACTGTTCCGCATTTGTCATTGAGAGCATATGTCGTAATTTAGATATATTTTTTAGATGGAAGAATGCGGTTTTACAGATACTAGAAACATGACTTTCAAATGAAAGATTGGTATCAAAGAGCACACCCAGGTTCCTAACTGAGGACGAAGATTTAATGGAGCACCCGTCAAGTGTTAGAGAGTATTCAAGGTTTTTTCGTGAGGAAGTTTTTGGTCCAAAGATTAGGATATCAGGATATCAACCCCTCCTCACTGAATAGAGGAGGGGTTTGAGACATCATGTGACTCACGTATATAACGCTGTCTTAGAAACGATGCCACGGCGCTGTGTGGACGGGTCAGTGTGCTCCACCGCGGGAGGAGAAGAGGCTCTACCATGAGCGCAGAGGAACACCATCTACTATGTGGTTAACCTAAGTCATGTGACTTCTATTTGTGTGCTGGTCATGTGACTGTAGCAGGTCCTTCACTTCCTGTGTTTTTACAACTGAGGATGCTGTTTGGATGAACACGTCGTTATGTAGTCCAGTGACTTTTAATAAAGAGTTTGTTTGAACACTAATAATTGAATGATTTTATTTCTATAATTTAACTGCATGAAGGAAATTTAAAAATAAAGAAATGAAACTAACAGCAAATGTTCTCGTGTGCAAAAGTACATCCTTATAGACTGAGTTCAGATCAGATGTGTGTTGAGCCAGTGTGGTTTACAATATGAACTTTATCACACTGAAGAACAAGCTTCACAAGCGCTGTCCTGTCAAAGCCTGATCTCTCTCATGTTAGTGGTTATAGTTATAGTTATGGTTATAGTTATAGTTATGGTTATAGTTATGGTTATGGTTATGGTTATGGTTATAGTTATGGTTAGGGCACATCACCATCAGATGCTCTTGAGGGACATTCCTATTACAGTTTAAATGTGCTGTAAATTACATTTGAGCATTAATGAAAAAGACAAGCAACACTTCTCTGTCATACAGTGTCACTATATATACATATATCAACTCTAGCTGGATTTCAACACTTTAGTCGGTCAGACTAGAGGAAGTTCACACACACAGGAGGAGCTGACAGTGTTTAGAGGAAGAACTGTAACTATATAACTATATAAAGAAGAGAAAGACTGACAGAAACAGAAAATGGCTGATCAGTGTGATCTGTGTCTGCTGGGACTGATCATTCTCTCTTCACTTCTCACAGGTAAAGAAATCTGGATTTTCTCTAAAGACATTTAGTGGAATTAGTCTGGAAAGAGTTGATTTGAACATGCTCAGTTTATTCTTGCACACATTCACGTTGTGATCTCAGAGTTGTGTATTGATACATACAGATCATACTGTGTTATTCCTGATACTGGACCTAGAGTCACTCAAACATCTGATGATCAACAATTATCTTCATTCAGAGATTTCAAGAAAAACACTTTATTCTGGAGAGTCTGATGATTGTGTTCATGAGGAAAAAAGACTATGATTCGAATCTTCTGCTTTATATGTTGGTATGTTTTACCTTCATTTATTAATATATAGCATTATGATCAATTAGATGTACTTGTGTTTCAGGGTCCAGTGGAGTGAAGATGCTCATGTGTTCATCAGTTCTGGTGAAAATGTCCGTGCCCTGTAATAATGATCTTTCTGACTGTAAATCAACTACATGGATCTATAACAGATTCAGACATTTAACAGTTGAACTGATTAAAGGAGGGATAAAGAATAAAGACACAGAGAGACATGAGAGACTGAGTCTGGGGTCTGACTGCTCTCTGAACATCAAGAACGTCACAGAAGAAGATTATGGATCTTACATCTGCAGACAATATGTGAATGGAGGAAAACAAGGAACTGATGAACGTGTTTATCTGCATGTTCTTCATGGTGAGTTTATGATTATGTGGTCAGTTTAAAATTTTCCTTTTAAACTCAGTTGATTATTGTGTCCTGTGTCTTAGTTTCAGTGTCTCCATCATCATCATCATCATCATCATCATCATCATCATCATCCTCACAGACTGAGATCAGTCCAGGTCGCTCTGTGACTCTCTCCCTGTCAGTTGTATTCATATAGGGATTCCCCTGTGATTATGGGTCCATTCTGAGGGTCTTCATCTGTTGTGGGTGATCAGGCTGTTGTTTATCTGAAGGCTAG
>JAOTNS010002362.1:0-24898 GCA_028476615.1 Culter alburnus | reverse complement strand
TTTATTTTGATAACTCTGCTGAGGTCAACCAAAATCAAGTCGGGATTGTCTAGAAAGGGAATTATTGCTCCATGTGAATACTTTTTGCAAGGGATGGTTTCTCGCCACACATCAACAACAGAAAAGTTTGCATAAAGGATAATAAATAATCAGAATTAGTGTTAGTAGATTGGGGGGCCATCTGTCCAAGGTACAATTCAAACAACATTAAAATCACCACCAATATTAGGAAGAATTTGGAAATTTAGATAACATATGACGTATACGTGTTTCTAATTTATTAAAAAGAACCTTATTATCCTTTGGTGAATTATACCCATAGACATTAGCAATAATACAAGTCATATTTGCAAACTGAAAACAAGTATAATGTAGTGACCATTGATGTCACAATCAGTAGCCAGAATCTTTCCACTAAAATTATTTTTAAAATACAAACTCCGGCAGAATATTCATTTCCATGAGACATCCACATTTCTAACCCCCATTGTGACCTCCATAAATTGACATCTTGTAAAGTTGAATGAGATTCTTGTAAAAAGCAAAGATCTGTGTTGAAACTTTTAAGATACAGAAAGACTGCTTTACGCTTAAGAATATTTCGTAGCCCTCTACAATTTAAAGAAATAATAGACAAGGACATAGAAGAATAAAGAGAGAGAGAAAGAGAGAAAACAGAACAATAATAGAAGAACTAGTTTCTAAGAACAGTATAAGGATTAAGACACCGTGACAGAGAACCTAACCGGTCAGAACAAGCTTAATAGTGAGAGATGAGGTCAACAATCCCTTTATATATCGATCTAGAACATAAAGATGTTGAGGAACAACTATAATTCCCCCTTTAAAGGGGTTGAAAAAACTCACATTGTTTACTTAAATCGTTGAAAGTCTGAAATAATCATTTCTTTTAAAATGATATAAATAAAAAAGCTCAGAAAGATGTAAATAAGAATGTTCAGGAAAGAACAAAAATAAGCGCATCACCGTCAGAAGTGGGTAAAGGTATTTTGGATCAAAGTTCCAGAATTCACACATACATCAGTTCCAGGGTCAAGTTCGCAAAGCGTCAGTCAAGCTAGAAAACAGATTAATTTTAGACAGGAGGAAATATTTCCGTACCATCTACAAATGCTCGTCCGCCGACGAAAAAAGCCCTTTTGTTCTCTTTTCGAGCTTTTTCAACTATGGGCCAAAGTTTAATCCTCCTTGCTCTATCGGCCGGTGACAGGTCTTCCGTGATTTTCAGTCGGTTCTCAATCAGAAACTCAGCATCCTTGGCGGCACGCCAGACTGCATCCCGGTAAAAAAGCGAGGTGAATTGGAAGATGATTCCACGGGCTTTATTATTTGAATTAACACGGCCAAGCCGGTGTGCCACATCAACCACATCAGGGAA
Source organism: Culter alburnus (assembly GCA_028476615.1). Taxonomy (NCBI): domain Eukaryota; kingdom Metazoa; phylum Chordata; class Actinopteri; order Cypriniformes; family Xenocyprididae; genus Culter; species Culter alburnus. The sequence continues at coordinate 23,499 of JAOTNS010002362.1, read as the reverse complement.
TTTATCTTTAAACTGAGGTAGAAGGCGTTGGCACACGTTGATAACCTCCTGGCGAACGTTTTCTCTCTCTTTCTCTGGAATACCGTGGATTCTCAGGTTCCATCTGCGTGTGTAGGCTTCTAAATGAGCCAGGCGATTTTCTCGCTCAGCGGAGTTAACTTCATCTTTCTTTGCGCGCGAGTCAATAGAATCAACTCTTTTTTTCAAACTTTTAACCTCGCTGCAGACAAACTCAATGGTTTCCATCATTCCAGAGATTCGTTCCGTATTCCTGCTGATCTCCTCTTTCATATCTTTAATGACCCGCGAGTTTTCGCTAATCAACTTTTCCAAACCGTCTGATCTGTTTTTCACCAGCTGCGAGAGCTCGGAGAGTTGTGTGGAAATAATCGCTGTATTTACGTTATCAGTTCTCTGAAGTTTAAAGGCCGGGGAATTGCACGGAGTGTCAGAAAGTGGTGGAATCACCTCCTCCACCAGCATAATCTCAGTATCATCATTTTGCTCACAATAATCATGCAGACTGTCCTTCAATACCCCGGTTGCAGGAGTACTGTTACGTAGTTCGGCTGTTTGTTTGCCGTCACCTATGCTAGCAGAGCTAGCATGAGTATCCGACACTGTTTTCCCTGACTTCTTCGCACCTTTCCTCTTTTCAGATCCTCCCATTGTTGTTGTTCAAAGAAATTCAAGACATTAATAAACAGAAATTTTCAAAAATTCCTCTAAAGTTTCGTTATAATTACTATAAACAGTTTGGGATTGCCGAGCTCACAAATGTACATATGATCAGAGCGCCATATTGCACGCCTCCCGAGCTCAAAGCATTATGGGTAGAGTCTCTCTACAGTCTGATTCATCATGAGCTCAAAGCATTATGGGTAGAGTCTCTCTACAGTCTGATTCATCATGAGCTCAAAGCATTATGGTAGAATCTCTCTACAGTCTGATTCATCATGATCTCAAGCATTATGGGTAAATCTCTACGTCTGATCATCATCTTATGGGTAGAATCTCTCTCAATCAGCATTATGGGTAAAAGTCTGAAGCTAGTCTCTCTAAGTCTGATTCATCAGCTCAAAGCATGGGTAGAATCCTACAGTCTGATTCAATGAGCTCAAAGCGTTATGGGTAGAATCTCTCTACAGTCCTGATTCATCATGAGCTCAGCATTATGGGTGAGTCTCTCTACGTCTGATCATCGATCAAAGCTTATGGGTAGAATCTCTCTACAGTCTGATCATCATGAGCTCAAAGCGTTATGGGTAAGTCTACAGTCTGATTCATCATGAGCTCAAAGCATTATGGGTAGAGTCTCTCTACAGTCTGATTCATCATGAGCTCAAAGCATTATGGGTAGAGTCTCTCTACAGTCTGATTCATCATGAGCTCAAAGCTTCTCCTACAGTCTGATTCATCATGAGCTCAAGCGTTATGGGTAAATCTCTCTACATTCTGATTCATCATGAGCTCAAAGCATTATGGGTAAGTCTCTCTACAGTGATTCATCATGAGCTCAAAGCATTAAGTCGTCATCTCTAGAGGTCTGATCATCATGAGCTCAAAGCATAGATACAGTCTGCAAAGCATGGCCGTAGGTTTAGGGGGGGACGCTAGGTACTAGTCCCTATCAATATTTTGAGATGACAAATTTGTCCCCACCAATATTTAGCAAGATCCTTTGAACTGCTATTTGGATCTATTTTAACGGCCAGGATGACGACAGTACAAGAAACGCCGTAATTTGATTGGCGGCGGGGTATCTGACAGGCTACACGCGCAGGCTGGGACTACTTTTGTGCTTGCACTAGCAGTGGTGGTGTGTGTGTGTGTGTGTGTGTGTGTGTGTGTGTGTGTGTGTGTGTGTGTGTGCGCCTGTTGACGACGCCGACGGTAAGTTACCAGGGCTGTCTCTCTGCCACATACAAAGGCCAGAGTAAAATTATTTTAATATTCCGTTTTTTTGCCCCTTTTTGTACTTTGTAGATGCCACCCAAGAAGAAAGGGGACATAAGAAGCTTTTTTTCATAAAGCAGAGTCAGAGTTAAGTAGGCAAAATAACTAGCTAGCCACACAAATAAACTAGCAGTAGTGACTGACCAGGCTTTCAAATGCAGATTCTACTGTGGAAAATAGTATTAACTGGTGATAGTATGTGTTACCCAGGATGATAGAATGCTACGTTAGGAAGTAACTGAATGTCAATTAGCCTGTACCTTAACTTAGAATCTTGCAGTCAACATAAACGGTGGATCTGAGACATTTTTCGTTTCCTACATTCTGTTTATGTAATGTATTTGTGAGTGTAGCCTACCCTACATGCAGAGAAATAAAAGGGAAACCACCCACAGTTTAATGAAGAACTGACATTGCTAGACACATGTGCTGGAAAAACGTGTTGGCAATGTTAAAAAGGCAAAAGTTAACACTGTTGGTTATTCAAATATAATGAATCATTATTTAATTGATAATATCCAATAACACTATCTGGTAGGAGGGTTAAACTTGCTAGCCATAGGATAGACTACAAAATTAATTAACCATTTTGTATGCAGGAAAGACAGCATCAAACCCCAACAGATTTACAATTACATTTATCATTTAGCAGACACTTTTATTCAAAGCGACTTACAATTGAGAACAATAGAAGCAGTAAATCTAGGACAACAATATGCAAGTGTTATGACCCTTCCCAGTTTAATCTAATGCACTATTTTTTATTTTTGTTATACTAATCAATGTTATAGTTCAAAATGATCTGTTATATGATCTGTTTATTCTAATGTTGATCTAGCTTACTGCTAGTCTCATACAGACAAACTAACACATAGATTAACATAAATTTCAACACATTAATCCACAATGTGGGTGTCCCCACCAAAGCTGAGACCAAACCTACGCCCATGGCTCAAAGCATTACGGGTAAAGTCTCTACAGTCTGATTCATCATCACTCAAAGCTTATGGGTAGAATCTCTACAGTCTGATTCATCTCAGCTCAAAGCTTTGGGTAATCTCTACAATCTGATTAATCATTAGCTCTCTATCTGATTCATCATCAGCTCAAAGCATTATGGGTAAATCTCTCTACAGTCTGATTCATCATGAGCTCAAAGCGTTATGGGTAGAATCTCTCTACAGTCTGATTCATCATGAGCTCAAAGCATTATGGGTAGCCTACAGTCTGATTCATCATCAGCTCAAAGCATTATGGGTAGAGTCTCCCTACAGTCTGCTTCATCATGAGCTCAAAGCATTATGAGTAGAGTCTCTCTACAGTCTGCTTCTCATCTCAAATTATGAGTAGAGTCTCTCTGTTCTGATTCATCAACACAGTTTCACTGATGATCCATAAATAACCATAATCCCAGGATAGAGCGGTTGAGTGAATGTGGTCTGGACTGTGTGGATGAGGATCATTGTGTCTCCAGAGATGCTGTAGAAGGACAGAGTTCCTGCACTGTGATCCACATACACTCCTATTCTCCTGCTGATGGGCTTTACAGGGAGATTAGTCTGTTTGTTATTGTGTCTGAATGAGTAACCGTAGGAAGAGCAGAACAACTCCAGGACTGATCATTATATCCAAACCGACACTCATCACCCACTCTCTTCCTGCTGATGCTCTTATATGACACTGATATACACACATCATCTCCACTCCTCTCAATCTCCCAGTAACAGCGTCCACTCATACTCTCTCTACACAACACCTGAGGATGATACTCAAATCTGTCTGGATGATCAGGATACGACTGATCTCTGACAGTGACAGTAATCACTGTGTTCCTCTCAGACAGTTGGAGGTATTTATTCACTGTGTTCAGATCCAGAGTGATCCGATGGGAATCTGATGGAGATAAAACACATCAGTGTATCATTTATTACAGAAACTCTCTATCTTCAGTTCAGATCTGACCAGTTAATTTAGGATTTTTCACAAATTCATATTACAGAAGCAAATATTACAGTTTATTTCAATTGCTAACATACTTTTTTTTTCCAAAATCAAGGTTCTTTCTGATCTTATTTACAAATGCTTAGTTTTTTCAGTTGCTAACAAGCATTGTTCAATACTGAAACCACATTTTCAAAGGTCTTCACACAGTCTGCATTACCAGCATGAATGTTGGCCAAACAGTTCATCTCACCTACAAAACTCACTCAGACCAACATAACACTGGCAACAATTCTCATTCAGAAAACACATTTCATTCACAACACACTGACCTAAAAAACACTAACAACAGGAAGCATTACATAATTGATGAACTTTTCTTTTTTTTAAAGTTTCAATGATTTTCCACATAAATCAGTTCTTCATATAGAATACTGTAACACAATTTCACTTTATTGAAAGCATTTGTAACACAAATTAATCAGAAATTAATCAAAATTTAATTTTTTTATATGAATATAGTACTTGAAAATTATAACCAAAAGATGAAAAAAGAGGGAAAAAACTCCAGGGCTGCAATGATAATAAAAAAAGAATAAATAAAATACATTCTACACATTACTGTAACAACATGTGTAGTTGTTCATTATAGTAAATTACAGTGATGGTTCTAGTCTGCTCTCTCTCTTGCATTTGGCCACAAGTTCTCATCATCACCTGGGTGGAATTTCAGCTAAAATTGCAATTAGCTTGTAACGATTATTATTATTATTATTATTTTTTTTTAGCTATAAAATTGAGAATATTTTAAATAATTACTGCATAAATGCTTAGAATTTGCCATCATTCTGTTTTGAATGTGTTTTTAATCATTTTGAATGCAGTGTGTTAGCATTAGAAAAATGTGCTGAAAATACATAGTATTTTGCATGTTGTGGAGTACGAATGGGAAAAGAGTTCCTGAATTTTGAAAAGTGTGGTCACTGAATGCATTTTGTCTGAAAGCAATGAAAAATGGTTCACAGTTTGGTCTGCATTGACTTCTGTTTCGCTGACTGTGTGAAAAGTTTTGAAAATGTGGTTTTGGTATTGAACAATGCTTGTTAACAACTGAAAAAAACTGTAACATTATTTCGTAATGTAAGTAACATGTAAGATAAAATAGTCTTATTGCGTCGAGACGTTTCTGCGACAGCTCCAGCTCTCCGACACACAGTTATACGTCAGCATCTGAATTCACTCACTTCATTTCGTTCACTCCATGCAGATATATAGTGCACTCAAGTACATACACTATATAGGGAATAGTGAATGAGTGAACGAGTGAGCAGTTTTGGACACAGCTAAAGTTTGTGCTAAATGAGATTCTGACTGAAATCACCAAACAGATAAGATAGGATTATAATCTTTCTGTAATATTGAGTGTGTGTGTGTGTGTGTGTGTGTGTGTGTGTGTGTGTGTGAGAGAGAGAGAGAGAGTTTGTTTATATTCCATTGTGGGGAACAAATGTCCCCACGATGTAATATAAACCTGAGTTCACCTACATCGTGGGGTCCAGCCACCGGTCCCCACAATGTAAATTAATTAATAAAAATACTAAATGATGTTTTTGTGAGAAAATAAAGGTGTGCACAGTTTCCTGTGATGGTTAGGTTAGGGTAGGGTAGGGTAGGGGGATAGAAAGTACGGTTTGTACAGTATAAAAACCATTACGTCTATGGAATGACCCCACAATTCACAAAAACAAACGTGTGTGTGGTGTGTGTGTGTGTGTGTGTAGACGTACATTTCCGTACTCCTGGTGTAATCCTGATCTCTCCTCCATGATCCACACTGGAAAACACACACAGACACAATCAATCATAGGCGTAATGGTTTTTATACTGTACAAACTGTATATTCTCTCCTCTTACACTAACTCTACCATAAATCTACCATCACAGGAAACTTTCTGCTGTTTTACATTTTCAATAAACATGATTCTGTATGATTTATCAGCTGGTTTCCTCATGGAGACCATAAAATGTCCCACAATGACTTCAGATATTTCCATCTTTTTGGGCACATGTTGATCCACAGATACACAGCAGTGCAGTGACTGTAGGCAATTCATCTAATTACTGATTACAGTTTCTAATGACATCTGAAAGGAGTGATTGGTTGTCAGTTTGTGTGTACATGTGAGTTTTTACCAGCTTTTTCCAGTTTTGATGTCTGTTAACAGCACAGCACAGTTAAACACTGATTTAAGATCAGATGCTCGAGGTCCAGGGTTAATCAAACTTTCACATGTATAAAGTCAGATTTCTGTGACAATGACAGTGAAATGTAAACAATAATGTGTCCATAACAAACATGTCAATCATTCAACAGCCCATCTCACACTCAATTCTTCTGACTGAATGTTTTTTCAGATTAAGTCATATTCCTTTTAACCAACACTCTTTTTTAATAGACTATAGCGTTTAAAGGGGAGAAGTTTGAAACTTAGTTTTTTTGCCATCATATTGAAGTCTCCTGTGACTCACTGTGTAAAGACAAATGGAAGCCTATTTCTGCCACAGTTGAGTAAACATAATTCTGCAAGTCATAATAATGAGAAACTTTATCATAATTAGAAAGTCTTAGTATCTCATAATAATGAGATACTATAATATGTTCATATTTATCATGTTTGGGGGAAAAAATCTTGTAATAATGATTAAGCTTCTCGTAAGCCATACAATTAGCCTGCTATGTGGTCAAGAGAGCAGGGACAGGGCAGGATTAGACAGAATATCGGTCAAAAGAGACGAATTGAGATCACAATATTGTACAGATTATTATCATGAATTAGGCAATAGCAAAGCTATTGGTCATCTAGGAGTAACGTTATTGATTACTATTAACAGAAACTAATAAACTTTGTTAATATCCGTCCACACTAACGTTGCGTTATACAGCGGTTTCTCATCACGACTGATTTGGTAGTTAGCAAATGTATAAAAAAAAAAAAACAAGACTTACGGTGCACCATTCACGTTTTTATCTCTCTGACGGATCCGTGATCACGTCTCCCGCCGGCAGCCGAACATAAATAACATTAGTGTTACTGTATGTGTTTCTTGTAATGTTATCCTTTATTCATTAATTCTGTGTTATGAGTTTATTCCGTGCCAATCACTGATGGTGTGGGGATGCATATGACGCCATGATCAGGCCTATGTAGTTGTGTGAACTTGAACGTATATACGTTTACAGTTAAGTTAACATACATGTGTAACGGAGTTTAAAAATATTATTGTTAAATTCAGCATAAATTGGGAAACTCGCCATTGGCTGTTGAATCACTTGCGTTAGTGCACATGGTATTGCGGGGCGGAGCTATTTAATCAGAGTCTCGTAGCTCGTCCTGCTGGTAAGTCGCATAAATGTTTGCTCCATCTTAATAATTAAGTTTGGATCATTTTCAAGCCCAAGTTTGAACTACAGTATAAACCACACAAAAGGTTACTTATTTTGTCTGTCAACTCCTAGTTGTAGTGATGGGCAAATGAAGCCTCATGAAGCACTGAGGCTTTTCCCACATTGTATTGGGAAAAGATTCAAAGCTTTGAGAGTATCGAAAACAGCGCCATCTGGTGTTTAGTAAAAAATAAAGCAGCCAAAACCCTGTGAAAGAAGCTTAGTCGGACGAAGCAGCCACCACAGTTTCATGTTACGCGCTCAAATAAAAGCCTAATAGTTGCGTGCACGTGTTTGTTGAATTTATCTCAGTGATAAATTAATGTACCCATTAAACTATGACATTTAATGCCAGAATGATTGTCAATATGATGTAAGTATGAATAAATATACACACATGAATTGCATATGGCAAATATGTTATTTTCCTGAAATAATTTGTATTCTTCATATTACTTGTAACTGGGTATCTAAAAAAATTAATTGAATTTGTCTGAATGAAAACCTACTCATAATAGTAAGATCTGGGGGTTCGAGCATTCCGATACGCAAAGTGAATCGCGCACGTGACTGGACAGAAAAGCGAGGCTTTATTTGTCATTGGTCACGTGATTTCTATGTTACCGACACAAGCCTCGAATCGAGGCTTCATCTGGCACGCCCATTTATGCTCGACACAAGCTTCGAAGCCTCGGTTCAAATGTCACATCACTACCTAGTTGTGTTAATCGAGTCAAATATGTGTTATTTGTGACTATACGATGAAGAGTGTGTTAATTGGCCTGATTGTAATCTCCAAACTTCTGTTTATTTCATTTAAGACTTCTACTGTGACATTGATGTGCTGTATTCTCATCATCTATTTGGTGCTGTTTTCCCAGGTATGTGTTTTATTCGAGTTTTGTCGTGTTCTGTGTTAAAATATTAGCCCCAGCTGAATGTTAGCTTTTAGCACATGTGCTGTGTCGTCTCGCACGTGCTCTCTGCTGTGTGACTGCGCCATCTAAGGGCTGCGTTCTTCTCTCCTCATTTCATTTATATAAATATGTAAAATGATGGTTAATAGCATTGTTGTTCACTTGGCATCATCTGACGCCCACGCTATGTGCATTTGTTCAACTTCGTTCAATTAAAGACTGTCCTGGACTGCTTACCCAGAATGTTAATTTCCCAACTCACACTCATGGTCATACACTTGACTTAGTTTGTACATCTGATGTGAACCATCTCCATCAGTGGTCATGCTATTCCTATCTCCGATCGCAAGCTTATCACTTTTGACGTTACGTTAATGCGTCCTGCTAAATGTGCTATTAATACTACCATTTCGTATCGTAAAATCAAATTATGTTAATGTAAATACTTTTGCTGCTTCAGTTGCTTCCTCTGCCCTTTCTGATGTCTCCAAATTCACCTGTCCATCTGTCATTTCTGACCTATATCATTCTGCTATTTCTTATGTTTTAGATGAGCATGCTCCAATTAGGACCAGGTCTGTTCCTTTGTCCCACACCCTGGTATAATGCTGAGCCTCGTGCTATGAAGGCAAAAGGCAGACAGCTTGAACGCCTCTTTAGGAAAACTGGCTTCACTGTCCATTTTCAAATGTTCTCAGAACATATTAGGCATTATAAAACTGTCTTGAATACAGCCCGCTCTTCCAATTTTTCAGATATCATCAGTAAAGCAAACAATAGGCCAAAAACACTGTTTAGCATGGTCAACAAATTAGTCCCCACCTAGCCATAGTCCCAGTCAATATGAATGTGACAATTTGTGTGGCTCTTTCTTGCACCACTTTCAAATTAAATTGGATGCTCTATGTGGGTCTCTTGGCACTGAACCCACCACTTCTGCTTGTGAGCAAGCTCATTCTATTCAACTATTTAATAATTTTACCTTGACTAATCCAACCTTAATTGCAGAAGTAATACAGAAATCTAATTCTTCCTCATGCCAATTAGATCCTGCGCCCACATTCCTTCTGAAACACTGTACTTCTGTCATTTCTGCTCCTATCTCACACCTTGTAAATATGTCCTTTGTCTGTGCCACTGTTCCAACTTAACTGAAAACTGCTGCTGTTACTCCTGTTCTTAAAAAAACAAACCTGGACCCGGCAGATTTCACCAACTACCGTCCAATCTCCAATTTACCATTTGTTTCGAAAATTATGGAAAAAGTTGTTGCCAATCAGCTACAGTCTTTTATGGCTCTCAGTGATCAGTTGGATGCATTTCAATCTGGTTTCTGCTCTCATCACAGCACTGAAACTGCTTTAGTTAAGGTTGTCAATGATCTGTTACTTTCTGGTGACTCAGGTAATCTTTCCATTCTCCTACTGCTCGATCTCAGCTCAGCATTTGATACTATCTGTCACAAGCTATTACTATCCTGCCTTTCAGAAATAGGTGTCTCAGGTGCTGCACTATCCTGGTTCTCTTCCTATCTCACTGAAAGACAGTACTACATCTCTATGCATAATTATAAATCTCCCACCGCTTTACTCGGTCAGGGTGTTCCCCAGGGGAACTTGGACCATTACTATTTATACTTACATTCTGCCTGTTGGGCATATCTTCCGTCATCATGGTTTTCATTATTACTGTTATGCTGATGATAGTCAGATATATACTGCTTGCCAACCAATTTTTCCATCTGCTACTGTCAGAAATTTAGGCATCACTCTTGACCCTTCTCTGACATTGGATGTTTACATCAGTAAACTTTCCAAAACTGCATTTTTCCAGCTTCGCTGTTTAGCCCAGCTTCATACTTATATTTCAACAAAAGATGCTGAATCATTAGTGCATGCCTTTATTACATCACACCTTGACAACTGTAATGCTCTCTTTGCCGGATAACCATTGCACTCTATTTCTCATTTACAATACATTCAAAAATCCGCTGCACAAATTTTAACCCACACTAAACGGTCTGCTCATATTACCCCTATCTTATTTAAACTCCATTGGCCCCCTGTGTCATCTCGCATTACTTACAAAATCCTTCTGCTTACCTTTAAATCACTCAATGGCCTTGCTCCTCCTTATCTCTCTGATCTACTGTCTCCTTACATTCCGCCTCGATCCCTTCAATCTTCAGGGTGTGCACTTCTTACAGTACCTAGATTTCTGTCATTGCACCTAAATTATGGAACTCTGTACCCAAGCACTAAGGACAATAACCTCACTCTCTGTATTTAAATCACAACTCAAAACCTACTTGTTCACCCAATATTATCAGTCATTACATGATCTTTACCCACTCTCCTCTTCCTGTACAACCAGCTGTAATTCTGAGTATTTTTTGTCTGTCTATTTATGGATCTACTATTCTTTGTTTTTCATTCATTACCACTATCCTTTTTCTGTTGTCACTTTTACTATGTCATGTATCTCTGTTTTATGTATGGCATTGTACAATGATATGCAACTGCATTCATCTCTATCCTAGGACTGGACAACTGTCTACTGTCCACTTGATTGTAATATGATTGAAAGCGTCCCTGAGCTTGGGAAAGGCGCTATATAAATTAAACATATTATTATTATTACTCAAGTTGCAATGCAATGTCCAACCACACAACAAGCTGCAAGCATACAGGATTGTACAACTGCTTTTCAAAATAATCCAGTCTCTTATTCTCAATCACATTCTTCACAAGCTCATCCTCAAACTGATAATGGACAAGATATTTTGTACAACATTATGCAGCAACAAGCAAACATAACTGCTCAGCTTGTTCATCGGGGGGATGTGGCATCTTTACCTTCTCAAGTAATTCAAAATTTCAATGGAGATCCATTACAGTTTGCTGCTTTTATTCAAGCTTTTGAGCAAGGAATTGAAAGAAAGACTACAAATGAACAGGATTGCTTGTATTATCTAGAACAGTAAACTAGAGGACAACCAAGAGAACTGGTAAGAAGCTGCCATCATATGCTGGCAGAACAAGGGTTCAGAAAAGCCAAGAATTTGTTGAAGGAACATTTTGGTCACAAGTTGAAAATCAATGCAGCCTACATGGAAAAGGCTTTGAATTGGCCTTCTATAAAACCAGGTGACATTAGTGGTTTGCAAGCATATGCTTTGTTTCTGAGAGGGTATTGCAATGTGATGGTAAACTTGCAGTATATGGATGAGATTAATGTTTCATCGAACCTTAAGAACATCATGATGAAACTGCCATACCGACTGGAGAGCCAAAGCTTGTGAGTTACAAAAACAGCCTTCACTTTTGTAAAGTGAAGGCTGAAATCATTTGACGAAAGTGATATGGAACTGTAATGTGTGTCAAGACATGACTAGAACTAGAACTTAGCTGTGGGTTTATTAACCTTAGAAAGCTCATCATCCAATCAGAATGAAGTGTTCAATTGCATAACAAGAGCCAAACCTCTGTAAATGATCAATTTAACTTTTGTAATTGTATGAAAGCAATAAATTTTAACTGGTTTGTAATATGTAAAGATGGTAATGTTGTTTTTGTAGTTGTTTAATCAAAACTCTTCCTGCTTTACATACTTGAGTTTGTCCAGTGTGCAGTTTGGATCATCCAGTTTTTCAGAAAGCAGCTTTACTCCTGAATCTCCTGGGTGATTGTAGCTTAGATCCAGCTCTCTCAGGTGTGTAGGGTTCAAACTCAGAGCTGAAGACACATAATGACAGCCTTCCTCTGTCACCATACAGCCAGACAATCTACAGACACACACCAACAGTCCACATGACTTTATTATTTACATATTTAAGCCATTCATTAGGTATTATTTATTTCTAGTCACTACTTTTTTTTTTTTTTTTAAACTTTATTTTTCGCAAATGTTATTTTACAAAAATAACAAAACAGCAGACCACAAAACAATAACAAAATCACAGAGCATCTAGTTTGCACACACACATACCATTAGACTATTACACTTGATATTTCAGCATAATAAAATAGAGTAATACTTGTCAATATCTAAAGGCAGAGTTTCGTTTCATATAGTTGTCCCATTTTTTCCAATAAAGTTTACTTTTGTCCGAGGCCAACCTTATTGAGAATGTGAGTCTTTCCATTTTGCGAATGTCTGTGATGATCTGGAACCAGTCTGTTTTAGAGGGAACATCTTCACACAGCCACTTGCGTGTTATGGCTTTCTTTGCACCAGCTAATAGTATTGACAGAAGATACTTCTCTGATTTTGTTAACTCTTGAGGTAGATTACCTAAATAGACTATTGTGAAATCGTATAGCAAGTCCAGTCCAGTATGCTTTTTATTTCTTTACCACCATTGACCAGAAGGGTGTAATTTTGGTACAGCTCCAAAAAACATGAAAATGGTTTGCTTTGATGTCACCGCAGTTTCTCCAACACACAGCTTTGTCTGGATCTTTACATTGTTTACTCTTAACATATGGTGAAATAAAGAAACGTACAATGTTTTTCCATATAAACTCCCTCCAAGTACCAGAAGATGAGTATTCATGGCAGTCTTACATATGTTCAACCAATCATCTTCAGAAATTAATATATCTGCTTCTTTTTCCCATGTTTGTCTAATATATGTGGTTGAGAGGTTTCTTGCAGCTTGTAAACATGTATATACCTTTGATATTTGTTTCTTAGGGGCATTACCTTTGCAAGATTCTACCAGAAGTTTAACCAGTCCTACTTCTTCTTCCATAAAATTTATATTTTTGTCATAATAGTGCCTCAGCTGAAGATATCGGAACAAATCATGTTTTTGTAAATTATATGTCTCTGAAAGTTGTGAGTAACTTTTAAGAACTTCTTATCTGAAAGAGTCCAATATCCCGTGATGCCTTTTTGAGACCAATGCACAAACCACAATCTGTCTTTGAAGGTAAAAACTCAGAATCATAGGCTGGCCATCTTAAACATCTGGCACTCCTCTCAGTGTTGCTGTTTTTTAGTATTTTAAACCAAATTTCTATTGGTACTGTTATCGAGGAAGGTAGCAATTGTGAATTTAAATGTTTTTGAGAAGAGGTTTATCACCGAGCATGGACTGTATGGGGGTGTCAAAATATGACTGATCTATTTCCTTCCATTTAGCCTCGCATGTTGGGTCACTCCAGCCTATCAGTACTCGCAGCTGTGCTGCTTTGTAGTAATCTTCCAAACATGGTACACCCAATCCGCCTTTCTCCTTTTGCTGTAATGTTTGGAACTTTTTATTGGTTTTTGCTTTGCCCAAATAAAATGTGACATCATTCTATTCCAATCATAAAATTGTTTGGGTGGTATCCGAATTGGCAGTGCCAGGAACAAATAAGAATCCTTGGTAACACATTCATTTTGATACTATCAATCCTATTATACATATTCATTGGCAGAGAGACCACCGCTGTATATCAGCTTTAATATTTGAGGTCAATATAGCATAATTTTCTTCAAACAATCTAGAAAGATCTTTTGGAATTTGGATTCCTAAATATTTTATTTTGTTATTTTTCCAGTTGAATTTTGACAATTTTTTAATATCTATGGACGGGTGATAGTTAAATGAGATAATCTGAGTTTTTTGCAAATTTAATTTGTATCCTGAATAGGTACCAAATTCTTTAAGTAAGGACAAGAGGTTGGGTAAACTCACTTTAGGGTTAGATAATGTTAAGAGGACATCATCAGCATACAAGCATGCTTTATGTTCCGAGTCTCCTATGATAATACCGGAGATGTTTTTATGTTCTCTGATTGCTTGAGCAAGAGGTTCAATAAAGAGAGCAAAAAACGTAGCACTAAGGGGACAGCCCTGTCGACAGCCTCTTTCTAAATTCACAGTGTCGGAAAGGTCCCCATTTATTTTAATTCTGGCAGATGGCGAGTCATACAAAGATCTTATACATCCAATAATATTACTATTAAATCCAAATCTGTTTAAAACTAGGTATAAATATTCCCAACCAACAGAATCAAATGCTTTTTCAGCATCAAGACTAACGGCTATTGATTCTTTATTTTTCATTTTATCAAAAAGATGGAGGGCCCGCCTTACATTATCATGAGTTTGTCGGTTTCGTACAAATCCAGATTGATCTGTGTCTGTTAGTTCAGGGACAATTGATTCAAGCCTCTTGGCTAATATTGTTGCAAATATGCGGTAATCAATGTTTAAAACCGATATTGGCCTATACGAACCACATTCAATTTTGTCTTTGCCTGGTTTGTGTATAACTGAAATCACCGCCCGTTTCCAGGATGGTGGTATTTCTCCTCCTGTTAAGATGTGGTTAAAACAATTTTTAAGTTGGGGAATAATTAATTTTCGGAAATGTCTGTACCACTCTGCGGGGTAACCATCCTCACCTGCCATTTTGTTTACTTTCAATTTAGAAATTGTTCTACTGATTTCCTCCTCTGTTATTAATTGATTTAACCTTTCGTTCTGTTCTGTTCCTATTGATGGTAGGTCAAGCGAGGACAGAAAACGGTTTGTAGCTTCTTGATCCAATGGTGTGGTGGGGGTATATAGTTGCGTATAGAAAGCTGCAAAAGAATTTTGTATGTCTTTCAAATTATAGTATATGTTGTCATCCTGAGGGTTTTTCACCTTGTGTATAAATCTATCAGCCTGCTGTTTACGTAATCTCCAAGCAAGAAGTTTCTTAGCTTTGGGACCATTTTCATAGTAATTTTGCTTCATAAATTTGGTTTTCTTTTCTATTTGATCCTCATAGGCCTTGTTTAAAGTTTGCTTTATTTCTGCTATATTTTCTAATAGGTCATTATTATTATTTTGCATATGTTTTTGTTCAAGGGACTTTAGTTCTGCGGTCAAATCATTGATACGTCTTTCTCTTTCTTTTTTTTTCATAGAAGACCACATAATCAATTTTCCCCTAAGAACGGCCTTTAAGGCGTCCCAAAATATACTTGGAGAAGTGCAGGTGTCATTGTTATAGTCTGTATAGTCTCTAATTTCTTTTTCAACAAAATTATGAAATTCACTATCTTTTAAAAAACTGGTGTTCAGTCTCCATAATGTTTCTTTACGGTCATTATCTAAATGTAATGTTAAACATACATCTGCATGATCGGATACGTCCTTCACTCCTATTTCACATTCTACAATTCTATGTCTGTCAGCGTTTAGCATAAAAAAATAATCTAAGCGTGAATGCACACGGTGAGAATGAGAAAAAAAAGTATAACTCCTGTTTGTTGGATACAGACTTCTCCATACATCCATCATCCAACTTCCTTAAGCATTTCTTAACAAGGATTGCCTCTGCTTGAGGTTTTTTAATTTTGCTCGAAGAATCTATGGAGGTGTTAAGACAAATATTCCAGTCACCTCCACAAATAAACATTCCCGATATTTCTGTTACAATAAGGTCAAAAATTCTCTTAATTAGACTATTGTCTTTACCTGGTGGTCTATAAACGTTTAAGAGAGTCACTTCTTTATGATCTATATCCTTTAACCAATATATAACGTCCCTCCTTGTCGCTAACCTGAGATGAAAATTGGAAATTTAGCCTGCTTGGTAGAAGAATAGCAACTCCTCTAGAATTACCTTTTGAGTATGAGAGTAATACAAGTTTTTATATCCCATTTTGCGTATCTTTTCGTGCTCTGCGTCTGAACAATGGTTTCTTGCCAGAATATTATGTCATATTTCCACGTTTTCATTTTAGCAATAGCCTTGCTTCTTTTAATTGGGTTATGTAAACCATTTACATTAAGGGTAATTACCTATAATGCTGTTTGACCGTCATCTTTATGGGGGTATAGAATAATGTACATATATCTCTAGATGCTCTGTTGAACAAACGTAGGTCTGCAAAGAAGAACGTAAAACACTCCTGAAAAAAAGAAAAAAAAAAGGGTGACTTCCAAAAGTGAAGTGTAAGTCACCTTCATGTTTGGAGGGGGGAGGAGGCCTGGAGAACCAGGGCATCCCTCTCAGTGCTGCCACTCTTCCTCTCCTCTATCGTAGCAGCGCAAGAGAAAGCGTTCCTCATGTGACGGTCAATAACAATGTCACTCTTTTTTAAGGGCGGGTCATAATCCTCTGTTACTTTTCTATTCCAGCACGTAGAGATGACTAGCTGGGACGTTTTAGTTAGTCCTTATTCGGGGCGCTTGAATCTTTTCAGCTTTTCCTGAATATGTTTTGTGCGCTCCTCTCTGTTCCGACCGGTTCCACGCGCTGATTCCCAAGGGGTTTTCCTCATCCTGTGAGTGGGTGCGGGGTGCGGTGTCCTCCACCACATCTTCTTGTATTAGCCCTCTCTCTTCAAGTCGTCCGTAGCTTCCTCTAGACTTTTGTAAATGATTGGGCCTTCATCAAAGAACACGCGAAGTCTGGCCGGGTACATAGTTTGGAAACGACAGCCTTTCTCTTTCAGCATTTTTCTGATTGGGTTGTAAGATTTGCGCTTGGAGAGAATATCACTGGGGTAGTCGTGGTCAAAGTACACACGTTTTCCAAGGAATTGAATAGTCTTTTTCTCCATGCCGCGCGCAACACTTTCTCCTTCGTTGTGCTCCAGAAAGCACATGACAATGGATCTGGGATTAGCACTCGGTGGTGGTTTGGAGCCTAGCGAGCGGTGGCAGCGCTGTATGTTAAGTGTCGTATTAGCGAGAGAAAGTTCTGATTTTAAAAAGTTCTCCATGAAAAGTTGAATATTGGTGCCTTCGGATTCTTCGGTTATACCATGTATGCGGATATTGTTCCTGCGTGAACGTGCTTCCAGCTCTGTTACTCGTGTTTGGAGCTCCTTTTGCATGTATAGAGCGTGTTCCAGGGCATCGTTAACATCGGCATTGATCTCCTCAATGTCGGTCACTCTCTGCTCTGTCTCCTCCACTCTTTGAGTCACTTCTTTTAATTCTTTAGCAATGTCGTCCATACGTTTCCCCATTTCTTCTCGGAAACCACTCACTTCGGTATTTAATGCCCCAATCTTGTCGATCAGCTCGTTTTTAGCGTCATCTTGAACTTTTTTTAACTCTGCAATGATAGTAGCTTGAATAGCTTCCATGCTTTTGTTATCTTTAGCTAGCTCGTTAGCTGCGTTGGTTTCTGAGGATAAAAGATCTGTCGGTTGAGTAGTTGTTTGCTGATTCGCCCTTGTTCTTCTTTGTTTACTCCTGACATACTATATATACTATAATTTTCAGGTTTTATGTATTTTTCCGTCAGGGAGCATAAGACCGTCAGGGAGTTAAGATATTACGCTTTTGCTCGCTTCCTCGTCATCCCGGAAGTCTCTAGTCACTACTTTGTAACTGTAAAAAACTTAAATAGTAATTTCAGTGACTAATTAAAAATGTAATTGCTTTGAATTTAAGATAATTTATGTAATTTGTGTAATTTGTAATTAGACAAGAAACCATTAACAGTCATTTTCAGGATCCTGGCCAAATTCCCTCCATAGGCCCTTACCAATCACGGCCTCCTAATAATCCCCATCCATTGAATTGGCTCTTTCACTCTCTCTCCTCTTCACCTACAGCTGGTGTGTGGTGAGCGCACTGGCGCCGTTGTACTGTGGCTGCTGTCGCATCATCCAAGTGGATGCTGCACACTGGTGGTGGATGAGGAGAGACCCCTGATATGATTGTAAAGCGCTTTGGGTGTACAGTAGTACATATGAAAGCGCTATATAAATGCCTCATTCATTCATTCATACTTGGCATACAAATCTGTGTGAATGTGCATATTGTTAAATAAAATATTATCTGCAAAGAGTTGAAATGCATTATTTTGCAATGTATTCTTTTTGCTAATAAACTCTTCATTTGCCTCAAATAACTTTAAATACTTTATTAAATTACTTTAAATTTAAAATAACAAAATTGTTTATTTTAGCAGAAATCTACAGGGAGTAAATGACAATAAAACACCAGTGACACACCTAAATGATTTTAAATTGTTGGTAAAATTTATAAATACTTCTCATAACAAAATTGTAAAAATATTTAGTACATGCTGCATATTCTCTTTATGAGTGAAACTCACTTACAGGTGTTCATGTGCAGCAGTATTTACTAGGGATGCACTGATACCGATACCAATATCGTTATCAGGTATACCAAACTCATGAACTTGTACTCGTAAAAATACCCCCGATACCAAAGACCGATACCTCACGTGACGTCACTGACAGAAATTTCTGTGCACAGAGACACCGGCAGCAGCAGGAACAATATCAGCCTTAGAGGTGTGCAAAATTTCAAAAATTAATGATGACAACCCCTACATTGAGAATTGCATGCTTTGACCTGCAATAACATCACGAGGAGGTATGAAACAAATGCTGTGAAGAATATCCTTAGCTTAATTCTTATGAGCAGTCCTCCAGCTGCAGTTAGTCTATAGTGTTTCTTGCCTGTATTTAACAGTACAATGTTATATTTCACTGTACCTAGCCATATCCAATTGCCTCAAATATGTATTGCATTAATTCATAAAAAAAAAAAAAAAAAAAATGCCAGCCAACTTGTGTTAGTTGTGAATTTTGGCAGAGATGTTAATGGTGTCCCTTACACAGTCACTAGATGGTACTACTAGCTTGTTCAGTGCTATTGGAAGGAAAGCATGCATGAAATAGATGGTTTTGAAAAGCAATATTTTTCAAATTTAGCAAAATGTACAGATTTAGTACTTGTTTAAGGCCATTTTGCTATTTAAATCTTAACACAGTCCACTACCATTCCTCCAGCCCTAATAATATTTTTCTCAGACTTACGCAATCCATAAGGGTCATACCTCTCAACTCATTTATTCTGTATTTTGTTAATTATTTTAAAACAGTTTACCTCAATATCTCCAGATGGCAGTTTGGGCTCTTCAGTCCATCAGAAAGAAGCTTCACTCCAGAATCCTGCAGGTCATTGTTACTCAGGTCCAGCTCTCTCAGGACAGAGTTTGAGGACTGTAGAGCTGAAGACAAATTCTCACAAGACTGAGCAGTGAGATTACAACTATGTAGCCTGTGTAGAGAGCAAAACAACAGTAATGCAGTAGTAATGCTTATTAGGTTAGGTTTAAATTGGAAAAACTTTTGACTGAATTGATATAAGCAAATGTAACAAAAAAAATCTCTTTATAAAATAAATATTATTTTCAGTTTCTTTAATTGATTGTAAAATTATAATAAAATAATAAAATGGGTAAAACTCAGGTTCCTGAGTTTTGCCTGATGCCTGACACAGCTTGCCTGATGATGGAGATACCTTGGCATTTAATATCATCACACACAGATACATTTACATTTATTATTTTTTATGAACAGTCTTGGCCATCTAATCAACTGTGTAAGATTAAGGCCCAATAAAAATGACTAACTATATATAAATAATTGTAACGGAGACTCTTACAGTGCTCTTCTGGTATTTATGATCACTGGCAGCAGTCTTCTCACTGCTTCATCAGATCTTCTGTATTTCTGCAGTTCAAACTTCTCTTGAGTCTCTTCAGACATCTGGAGAACAAACACCAGACCAGACCACTGAGCAGAGGAGAGATTCTGTGCTGAAAGATTTCCTGAGCTCAGATTCTTCTGGATTTCCTCCACAAAGTCATCTTTCAGTTCACTCAGACAGTAGAAGAGATTGATGGTCCTCTCTACTGATTTCTCCTCCTGTATCTTCTTTTTGATAAAGTCAGCAGTGCTTTTCAGGTTCTCTGTTTTGAGTTCCAGTTCTGGCAGTAGTTCCTTCAGGTCATTCTGATTGGACTCCAGTGAGAGACCCAGGAGGAACCGAAGGAAAAGATCCAGGTGTCCATTCTTACTTTGCAAAGCCTTATTGACTGCAGCCTTGTGAACCTGAAAAAATGGCTTTTTGGACAGTTTCCATTTCAGTTTTTCTGTCCATGATTCAAGAAATGGGTTCGATTTCTTGTCTTTGTTAATCAAAAACACATAGAGAGCAGCAAGGAACTCCTGGATGCTGAGATGTATGAAGCTGTAAACGTTTCTTGCTGAAACAGCCTTTTCCTCCTGAAAGATCTGAGTGCATAACCCAGAGTAGACAGACCCGTCACTGACATCTAGTCCACATCCCTTAAGATCTTCTTTGTAGAAAATCAAGTTTCCTTTCTCCAGCTGCTGAAAGGCCAGCTTCCCAAGCTTCAGAATAATCTGATCAAAAGACATTGCATTGGCTTTGGGTTCAGGCTCACAGTATTTTTCTTTCATTTGTTGCTGCTGAGAAATTAAGAAGTTTGTGTACATCTCTGTGAGGGTTGTAGGTGTTTTGTCATTGCTCTCTTGAGCCAGTAGAGGCTGAAGAACAGTGAGAGAGATCCAGCAGAAGACGGGGATATGGCACATGATGTACAGGCTCCTGGATTTCCTTATATGACGGATGATGTTTCCAGAAACCTCAGAACTGCTGTTTTTGATGAAGTATTGCTCTTTCTGCTCATCGTTAAATCCTCGAACTTCAGTCACCTGATTAATGTGGTTTCGGGGTATCAGACTGGCTGCTGCTGGTCTGGATGTGATCCAGATGAGAGCAGAGGGAAGCAGGTCTGTCTTGATAAGGTTTGTTATTATCTTACTCACTGTTGTTTTTTTGTGAACATCTGTAATTCTGCCACCCTCTTTAAAGCTCAAAGTGAAGCGACATTCATCCAGCCCATCAAAAATGAACAAGACCTTACCATCACCTTCAGGAAGATAGGGCAGTTCTTTAGGATCACTAAAGAAGCGTTTGTTAAGCAGTCCCATGAGACTGCAGTTCTCTGTAATCAGGTTTAGGTGACGGAACGGCAGAGGAAAAATGAAGGCTATATCCTGATTTTCTGTTCCTTCAGCCCAATCAAGGATGAATTTATTGACAGACACAGTTTTTCCTACCCTGCGATCCCCATCGTCAGTACCTTTTTGTTTTCATTGACTTTAAAAATGTTATTGCATTGGATTGGTGTGTCCTTGGGATCATATTGTTTCTGATTCAATTCGATCTGTCTCACCTCATGGTCATTTACTCTTCCTCCAGTCTCATTCTCCACCACATATAAATCAGTGTAGATATCGTTCAGGTCTTTTTGATGACCCGTCAGTGAATTACCAACCAATATCCGCTTGTAGTCCCGTTTTAATTTGTTCTTCAGTCTGCGGCTGGTTTCTGTGTAATCATGAAGAGTAGCTTGTCTGTCATCTGCAGATGAGCCTTTAAAAATGACTGAAACAAGTGATCATGATTTTCATAAATTCTTAATGAAACATATGTAATTTGTAACCTGGTCTGCAGTTCCAATTACAAACATAACTACAGCACATGTGATAAAAACTGCACATCTGCTATATTAAATATATTCTTGCACTGCAATTGTGTTTACATGCACATCTTACACTGATTATGCTTAAGCTGGGAACATATATGGTGATGGAAACACCTTGATTAATGCTGATAGTGCAGTAATGTCACTGTAAACCATGTAACCATTAGTAAAATCAGACACTGTTCTATTAAATGTACTTGTATAAGATCTGCTGCTGATCTTCTTGGACCTGTAATTGTTGCTTGCTGTTATTTGTTCTTGTTTCCATGTACAGGCAGTGATTGTTATTTACCCCATATCTCTTCTGAATGAGCTCCAACAGCAGCACATCTCCATATTGCCTGTCAATAACATTACAGTCACAACAAATTAAACATTACCTTGCTTGTGTTTGTTCTCCAGCTGCTTAGCCAGATCATTCTGGTTTATCTTCCTCAGGATCTCCACAGTGATCTTCACAGCTTCTTCTGGTCCAAAACACTCCACCATCTTATCCACAATTTTTAACCTATCTGCATTCTCCATGTCAGACTTTGATATACTCTCATGATCATTCCTTAAGTGCCACTGAAATTCCTTTAGATCATCTTTTAACAGTTCATCCAGTGATTTCTTGAGCAGCTCTTTAACTGATGCCATCACCCTTAACCGATTAATAGCTGCAGGACAAAATAAAAGATCTGAAGTAGGTCCACATATTACATGTTAAACTAAGCACTTAAATGTAATTTGGATTATGAAATGAAGCTGTGATCGGATCAGGACTCAGTCACCTCATTCAAATTTCTGTTTAAGTCCTAAAATTATCCTTTGTACAAGATAATATAATATAATTTAAGATTATATATGACCAGTCACGGAAAGTAGGGACACAAGTCGGTTCTGGGGCATTTTGAGTTATTCACAGATTCTGAAAGTGTAGTCTCCAAGCTTTCCAGCGATATGTAACACATGGAAATCTGATAATATTTGGAGAAGTTGTGGCCATTTGAAGGTAGGCACTCAAAAAAGCTCTAAAGGGAGAAAAACGCTTCTGAAGTTTGTGCAGTTCTCACCTATTCTCACCTGCTGGGAGTGACAATAGGGCTCATTTACATCTCATTTAGATAAACCATACCCCCTGTAAAGCTGCATGGACCGCATACTATTAATAATAAAGGATAATGTGCATTGTAAATGTCAGTAATTTATCTTTTTTCACTTTTATAAAAATGATTTAGAGGCTGAAAATGATTTAGAAATAACATGTTGCAAGACACTCCTTTAAAATCTGGCCATCATTTTTAATGTTATTATTTTGTGTAAAGAAAATACATATTGATGCTATTTTATTTGTTATTTGCTGGTTTTCTACATAAAACTTGGTGAATGATTTCATTGTGTACTTAGGACTTTTTGAACAGGATTCTGTGATAACCGTGATCATTTTTGGTCACTATAATCATGAAATGAAATTTTCTCACCTGAGAAGACTAAAGAATCACATAATATGACCTGAAATGACTTGCATAATAAGAGGCCTTTCAGTCAGGTAGGCTGTGAAAAAAAACCTCTGTGATGGGTATCAA
The DNA here is from genome assembly GCA_028476615.1 of Culter alburnus. Lineage (NCBI taxonomy): Eukaryota > Metazoa > Chordata > Actinopteri > Cypriniformes > Xenocyprididae > Culter > Culter alburnus. The sequence continues at coordinate 335 of JAOTNS010002362.1, read as the reverse complement.
ACATACAGAAAAAACAGCAATACTGTGAAATATTATTACAATTTAAATAATGGTTTATATACTTTAAATATAGCCTAATGTATTTCTGTGATGCAATGTGTTGAACAATGTTACCTCTGTGGCATTTCATATAGGCTTTTAGCTTAAAAGCATGCACATTTGGGAAAATATTGATGGATTCTCATGTTTGTCAATTTTCTATACGAGGAGTAATATTTATTCAATATTTATTGTCATCACTATGAGTGATGGATTCTGTGTTTTCAATTCATACTTGCAGCCAGAGGGCGCTCTGTGTACATTAGTCCACAAATTTCCAAAGAACAGTAACCAGG